>OX377619.1:18219410-18286341 GCA_947397865.1 Polietes domitor | reverse complement strand
CATAATTTAGATAAATAAATATAATTTATATAAATTTCATAAATCATAAATTTCCGCCTTTTACTCAAATTTGATACATACATTCCCCTTATGGCGTGAACGCAAACGACAAAAAGAAGTTTTGCAAAATTCATAATTTTAACAGTTGAAAATTTTACTTAAAATAGTAAAACAGCGATAAAAAATGGGACGACCATACAGATGAAGTTTCAATTATTAAATGCGGTATGTACATTCCGTTATTTACTCCGGTGTCTAGAATAAGGAAAGACAGTCCTTTGGAAATTAAAAGTCCTGAAAAAGGAGGAATTCCAAATGAAAAACTGAGTACAGAGTTCTGATATAAAGGGTGGTAAAATTTTAAGGGCCGATGTTGATTTTGAATAAATCACAAATTTTTAGGAAATTCTTGTCATTTCTTTTTATTATGATAATATTGGTATGGTTCAATTATGTATATCGAAAATATCGACCAAATAGCCGCCCGAACTCGGCGTCACACCTCCATCCGATGGTCCAAATTTTCGATGACGCTGAGGCATAATTGAGGTTATATGCCGTTAATGTGCCGAAGTATCGCATCCTTTAGCTCTTGAACTGTTGCTGGCTTATCGACGTACACCTTTTCTTTCAAATAACCTCAAAGAAAGAAGTCCAACGGTGTCAAATCACATGATATTGGCGGCCAATTCATCGCCACCACGTGAGATAACTCGGTCATTGAATTTGTCGCGCAAAACAGCCTTTGTTTCGTTAGCAGTATGGCAAGTGGCAGCGTCCTGTTGAAACCACATATCGTCCATATCTTCCAATTCGGGCCATAAAAAGTTCGTTATTATCTCACGATAGCGAAGACCATTCACAGTAACTGCCTGAACGGTCTCATTTTGGAAAAAATACGCCCAGATGATGCCGCCAGTCCATAAACCGCACCAAACAGTCACTCTTTGTGGGTGCATTGGTTTTTCGAAAATCACTCTTGGATTATCATTTGTCCAAATGCGGCAATTCTGCTTATTGACGATCCACTGAGGTGAAAATGTGCCTCATTACTGAAGATGACTTTCTTCGAAAATTGGTCATCCACTGTTGCCACCATTCTGACCATTGACGACGTTTGGAATGGTCAAGAGGCTTTAGTTCTTTAGTCAATTGCACCTTGTAAGCATGTAAATACAAGTCTTTATGCATAATGTTCAACAACGACGAGCGTGAGAGGTGCAATTGTTGGACACGACGACGAGTTGAGGTGGACGGCTCTTCAGCCACACAGCAATATTTTCTGCAGTACGAGCTGTACTGATGTTTTCACATCTCCTACAGACCCGGTTTGCTCAATTTTTTGCACGATTTTTCCGAGTGTACGCACATATGGACGATTAAATTGACCGAAAAGATCACGAAGTGCACGATATTTGAATTTTGAATTGAACGTCCATTTTCATAATAAGCCAGTATAACTTTAACGCGTTGCTCGATTGTGTATCTTTCCTTGGTTCAAATTGAGTTAGTCTGAAATTAAGAAATGTCAAATGAAATGCAGAAAAAACTTGACGTTTAACGTGTGGTTCACATTCAACATCGACACTTACAATTTAACCACCCTTTATAAATGACGTCTAGTTTCATGTGTATATGGTCTTGGTCAGCTCCAAAAAAAGTACTGTCGCACAGTGTAATCAAGGGATGTTATATTTAGTATTTATTCTTCCATTATTTTTAACAGAATAAATTCGTCATTAAGATCCAATAAACTGAGAAATATTATTAATTAAAAAATCTGAATTAAAATTGTTAAGGCCACATGATATTAATACATAAATAAATTCTTTAAATTTTGTATTTGTTCTGTAAAAAATATACAACCAACCAACGTATAGCTGGTTGCTCGTAAATATTAAGAATGTGCTTGTCTTGTGGCATAATTGTTTCAGCAAAGGACAAGGGAATAATTAGAAAGTGTAAGAAAATTGCGAAACACAATTTACAGAATATTTTAAAAATGACCTTGTTGCCATAATTTTGTTTCTAATACTAAAGATTTACATTTACATTGCCGTGTCAAGAATCATTTGAATTTGTACGCTACAGTTGACAATTGCATAAACGTTTAAAAAATATAACAGTAAAGCCTGCGAAAGTAAACGAAGGAGATTCAGAGGAGACTTAACATAGATTGCGGATCAGCAAGCCTTAAATGTTTTGCCATATCATAGAAATTTAATAAAGTGCTAAATTGTCTTCAATTTTTTATGTAGCGAACAATATATCGAAGAAACTATAGTCTACAAGTTATAGTTCATGGATAAATATAGAAGTTATGGTATATTATTAGGTCTACAATTATACCACTATATTCCAAGCATTCGTTCCACATTTAATTATTTTAAAAGTAAGACCATACGGTCTCAATAGGCATTTAATACCCTCCACCATAGGATGGAGCGTACAATAATTTTGTGATTCCATTTGCAACACCTTGAAATATTCATCGAAGACCTCATTGATTAATATCGCGCCCAATTGATTGATTTATATCATCATATAAAGAGTTCCAGTTTCCTGCACTTTATCCAGCTGTGCTGTCCAGTGATACAAGCCAACCGATTTTAAGCCGACAAGCAGCCGCCGCCGCATGGCTCTGCACGAGCCGCGCCGCCGCCGATTTCGTCGACTCAAATCGACTTCAACACGCCGCCGATTTCATCGACTTCAACCACGCCGCCGAGATTTGACGGAGTTCTAACTCAGTCAAATCTTACTACCAAAATAGACAACCCACTTAAAATTACAAAAGAAAATATAACTGTCGACTTAGACATCCTACTACTGTGAAATATATTGACCTTTCTTTGAATTTAGTATCCCACATATGATGACGTCTATAGAAAGTTGAATGATTGTATTTTGATTTGAAAGTCGCATTTATATAAGTCAATTCCAGTACGAGTGGCCATGTATTCCTATAAATAACATTAAGACTGTTTTTGTTTAAGACTGGATAACTAAGCTGTGATAAGAAAAAAACCAAATAAAAAGTTAAAATTTAACTCAAAATAATAATTTCTTTTTTAAAATTATCACCAACAGCAATACCAATGTGTGTATAAAATCAAATTTTAACAAAAAATTTATTTATGTTAAAAATATTGAACTTAGCATGGATAATTATCCAGTGTAGGTCCAATTTATGGTTATCGTCCATAAGTCCGAAAAAGTCAACAGAAAATATTTTTTTGGAATTTTTTTTTTTTGATACAAATATTTATATTGTTGTTGTCGACAATTAATTTTTTATTTTAGGTAAAAAATTAAATTTTTATTAACATTGTTGTTATCGCAGCTTCTTATCCCGGCTTAAAGAAAAACAGCCTTATTAAACAACAGTTTCTCTATTGTGCTTATTTAGTGTGTCAAAGTAGGTATAGTACTATCATTCATTGGAACGATTATGATATTCAAGATGTCTGGTCAAATATGCCTCACACGAAAAGCTGTAATTGCAAAAATATTTATTAAATTCATCCATATTATAAATTTTGAGAATGGATTCCCATTTCCAAAAAACAATTGTATGGGATAATAATATTAAATTATGGGAACATTGGCTAATATTAACGAATATTGAACTATAATATAAAGGGTGATTTTTTAAGAGCTTGATAACTTTTTTTAAAAAAAAAACGCATAAAATTTGCAAAATCTCATCGGTTCTTTATTTGAAACGTTAGATTGGTCCATGACATTTACTTTTTGAAGATAATTTCATTTAAATGTTGACCGCGGCTGCGTCTTAGGTGGTCCATCCGCTTAGTCCAATTTTGGCATTTCCACGTTTTTGAGTAACAGAGACCCAATTGGTGCGAACGGCGACGAATCGAAAATTGGTGGTCATCATTAACACTGGCCGATACAGCTGCGATATTTTCTTCAGTTCGCACTCTACGTAAGCGTGTTGGTGGTTTAATGTCCAACAATGTAAATTTGGTGCGAAATTTAGTCACAATAGCCCGAATAGCCGCTTCAGTGGGTCTATTAAACTGACCATAAAATGGAAGCGCGCAATGAACTTTCTTAACAGAGCACGCATTTTGATAATAAAATTCAATAATTTGCAAGCGTTGTTCGTTTGTAAGACGATTCATGATGAAATGTCAAAGCATACTGAGCATCTTTCTCTTTGACACCATGTCTGAAATCCAACGTGATCTGTCAAATACTAATGCATGAAAATCCTAACCTCAAAAAAATTACTCTTTATATATACATTGAATAAAAGAAAAGGTGTTAAAAATCAATACAAATTATTCCTCCCATTTTCTCAAAATTGTCAAATAAATATGGGTGATCGAATGACAGATCGAGCCGACAAATCAGCCGAAAGCCGCCGCCGCCGACCCATTTTGGACAGCGCCGCCGCCGCCGATAATTATGGTTCGGCTTGTAACTCTGGTGCTGTCTATCTTAGATATTATGTTCCTGTTCAACTAACGTTTAGTTGATTTAACTCGTACCTGCATCATTTCAACAGTATTCCTGTTCCGTTCCGTTCCAGTCCTGTTTCTGTCCCAGCTCCTGTTGTGTTCCAGCTTCCTTTATTTTCCTTTTATGGTGATAGAATGTCTACTTGTTACTCTTTTCATCTCATCCATCATCTCAGTTCCAGTCCCTGTCTTAGTTTCATCATTCCTGCTTCCTGCTATGTCCTCTACCTCCAGGATGAGGGTACACTAACTTTGTCATTCCGTTTGTAACACCTTGAAATATCGACGTGAGACCCTATAAAGTATATATATTCTTGATCGTCATAAAATTCTAACACGATCTAGCCATGTCCGTCCGTTGAATACACGCTAGCAAATGAACGAAAGGAGCTAGAACATTCAAAATTTCCATAAATGCGTCTTATAGTCGTAGATCGGTTGGGATTGAAACGGGGTGAAATCGGCCCAAAGGCAAAAAATTTTCCCTCACAAGGACTAATAATTCCCATAATAATATTTAATATTTTTAGAGTATTTAAGAATGTTTTTTGAATATGTCTGTTTATATTTGTTTGATATTTGGTAAGCGCATTCCGGTTATAGCAAAAACGTGCACCATAAAGTGATTCTTATTTGCAGCGGGTGAAATGGGGCAAAAAAGGCATAAAAATGGTACATATTAAACGACAACAGCTTAGAAACACGAAATTCGATGTGTACATTCCTCTAATTGAGTAGATAAATAATATAAAAGTATTTTTTCCAAATTCGTACTTTTAAGGGGTAAATGGGAATAGAGGGTTAAAAATGGTACCAACCAAACGGCTGTACCTAGAATAATGAAATTCGGTGTATACATTCCTCTGACTGTGTAGACACGGAAAATAAACTGATTTTTCGAAATTAGTACCTTTTGGGGTCAAAATAGAAAAAGGGGATAAAAATAATACCAACCAAATGACCTCAGCTAGAGTCATGAAATTCTGAGTATACATTTCTCTGACTGCGTAGACACGGAAAATAAACGGATTTTTCGAAATTCGTACTTTCAAGGGATACAATGGTACAGAGGGATAAAAATAGTACCAACTGAACAACTACAGCTAGAATGATGAAATTCTAATTTCGTAGAAACGTCAAGGGGGTAAAAATGGGCGCAGCTGGAATCATGGAATTCGGTTTATACAGTCATCTGGCTGCATAGACTGGCGAAATAAAAAGTTTTTTCCAAATTCGTACTTTTTCTTTTGCGGCAGAAAGCATGAAGTTAGGTTATTTTGCACCATGTACGTCTGATAATGGATTTTCAAAATTTGTACTTTTGGAATTTAAATAGAATGGAAATACAACTAACTGTAGCACCCACTATCCACCAATATTTATGGCATTTAAGCTTTTTGAAAATATAAATATAAGAACAATTATTTTTTGGATTGACGTATTGGTAGCCTTGCCTTATATGCGTGGTTTGAAATAATTAAAATATTATATTTATTTATAAAATTATTTTTTTTTACTATTTGTATTTGTTTTGCTTTGGCTATATTAAAAAAAAATTATATTTTCCTGTAATATTACTGCACTTCTACGAAAATCGACATCTCTCTGTGGAATGCAATCCATGGTGGTGGAGGGTATATAAAGTTCGGCCCGGCCGAACTTACCGCCTTTTTTACATGTTTTATTTTTATACCCTCCACCTCCAGGATGGGGGTATACTAACTTTGTCATTCCGTTTGTAACACCTTGCAATATCAACCTGAGACCCTATAAAGTATGTACACACCTAATTCGCGATAGATACGTTCCTCGAAAACTCGCGTAAGAAAAGATAGGGTAACCATATAAAGGCATGTGATTGGTTCCACATTTTAAATATTAGCTAAAATACGATGAATAAAGAATAATTCAAATTCATGTTGGGTCATACGCATACTTTATTTTGACAAAAAACAAGTAAGGAAAGGCTACAGTCGGGCGGGGCCGACTATATAATACCATACACCACTCCCTGCTTGATTGCTAAACACCGGTATTTCACGGGAGAAATTTTATGTAGTTCATATAAATTATACAGTTACTATAAATTCATCTTTAGTCAAATTAAATGAGTATGGTAAATAATTAAGTAATTGATCCAATTTTCCAGCCGAGTAAAGTAAATATAACATGATATAGAAAAATTGATCAAGATCCAATGATAAATACAGATTATACAACGGTAATAGGATGAATCGGACGGACATTTGAAGTGGGCTTATAACAACAACTTGAGGCCTGTGCCAAAACATGCGCCTATATATTTCTCATTCACGGTAGGTATTCCTAGTTGAAACATATAATGATTTGCAAAATTTGATGAAGATCCGATGTAAGATGTAGTTTCTAGAGCTGTAATAGAGCAGAATGGGCCCCATTTGGGTTATACCAAAATATGGACATATCGAGCCATTACCGCCAAAATAATGTATCCCACAATATAATCGATTTTTGTTTTTTTTTATCGAAATCGATATTTCAACATCATTTGCATGATCTGTCAAAATTTCATGTTTTGTTTATAATGTTTACATTATAAATTTTAAAACAATAGCTTTATTCAAACTGATTTTATTTAAAAAAACCTTCCCCAGTAAAATTTCGAGTTTGTGGGATACATTTTTTCGGCGGTTATGGCTCGATATGGGCATCTCCCCAACAAGTATGGAAAGGCTAAAGACGGACGGAGCCGACAATATATAAAAATAAAAAAATATAAAAAAGTGAAATCGGGAAGGATTTTTGAATACTGTAATTGTATGTGTGCGACAAAAAAATTTTTAATCGGAAATGACATTTGTATGGGTGAATATTGAAACCTGGTGTTTATTGGTGAAATATAATATGTAAAGTTTGGCCAAAATCGGTTAAAGATTCGAGAGCAACATTTGTACTGGGGCTATAACGAAATCTGAACCGATCTTAATCACTTTCACCACAGGCGTTTTTAGTTGGATTATAAGATGTTGTGCCAATTTTAAAGAAAATCGGGTACAATATGTGGTTTTTAGAGCGGAAAAAGTCAAATCGGTAGCGACATTTGTATGGGGGCTATATCCAAATCTGAACCGATCTTACCCACTTTCACCATAGGTGTTTCTAGTTGGATTATAAGATGTTCTGCCAATTTTAAAGAAAATCGGGAACAATATGCGGTTTCTAGAGCGGAAAAAGTCAAAGTGGTTGTGTAGGGTATAAAAACCAATCCTTTAAAAACAAATTCTGAATTCTATAAAATTTCGCCCATTCAAACATGAATTTGTTCAACGAAAGGTTTTGGTCGGTTAATTAAATCCAATTACCAAAGACAAAACCGATTACGGTTTTGGACGCCCTACTTTCCATACTTGAATTTGTGTAATATTTATTACTCAAATACACCATTTTTTGCTTATACATGAAGTATATTTAAAAAATTTAAGGTTTTCTTCGTAAATGATTCAGGGCTTATGCAACTGTGCCAAACGCTATGTCGAACTTTTTATGCCTTGCACTCTGTGACAAAACAAGTAAATATTTTACTACAAACAAAACTCAAGTACAACGTAAAAAACACACATGCATGTTTACACTTTGTCCACCAAACATATTTAAATATCATTAACGACACTCTTACTTCTCTCTGTTTACTCTGTCAAATGAAAGTATAATAGCAACGCTGCAGAAGCAACTGAAGCAACAGCAACAACAAGTTATGCGAAGTCTGGGTTCGGTCGTGACGAATCTTGTAAAGTCTTCAGCTTGATAGTGGTTCCAAAGCATCAATGGTACTGTGAAATTGCTCTACAATGGCTTTCATATTTAATCAATTCAATTTTATGGATATGCCCACGTAAGGGCCGATGCAAGAAAAGTATTATATGTGGCGCAACACTTCTTGACTAATTTTATCATCGCAATGCTAAAAGTATACTCAAATGTTGAATTATTGAGAAATATTGAATTGAATTGAGAAATATTGATAATGTTTGTTAAATAATTGGGGGGAAGTATTTCCCTCTTCACCGCTACCGACCATTTATACTTCCAACAACTACCAAACCTATGTTTGGCTAATATCAGCCTCCACCAAGCTCATGACCGAAAAAAATGCTGATTTAAATTGACACATATTGGGACGTGACAACACCATCTTAGAATGTTACAAGATCAAGCATATATATTCCAAGGCATTACAAACGCGATGACAAACTGATGATACACTCCATCCCACAATGGGGAGGCTATATAAAAGAACAACATCAACAATCGCTTCAAACGGAAAAAGTGAACAACAACATAATGCTGACATCGACAACGAAAGCGGCAGGCATCAGCCAGAAAGGAGGGCAGCAGCAACAACAACAAAATAGCACTACTTGAAGTAATAACATTATCATAATTAAAGGTGCCTTAAAGGGTCATTATGCAAAATGTCAACAACACTTTGTTTTCCGCTCTGCCGTGCCGTGCCATGGCACCGCCACTTCTCCACTACAAGTCACACACCGGCAACATGCGCCACCATCAAAAAGCGAGAAAATGTTGGGTCAGTCGTGTTTGTGAGTTTTGCGTTTTTTTTTAAATCACATTATAAATGGTAAGGTTAAATAGACGTTTATATATGTAGAGAGTTACAATTAAAACCAGGTTAAATTGTTCACACAGCTACGAAAACCCACAAAATACTTATGGGATATCCTTTGCTGCGGTGCCACTTCCTTCCACCAGTATCGTTTCACTTTGCAGACTTTATGGGAATTCCGTTCTTTCCCCCGCGCCCCACCCACTGTATTTCACTTGCTGCGTCTCTTTTTGTTGCCATCGAAAGGAAATGACCAGAAAAATGTTTATTAAAACCACTTAATTGTCTGGGGTTTCGTTTATATTGTGGTTTACGAAAAGGGTCTGAGAAGCAGGGGAAATTGGCCAACATTAATTAAATAGCGGAAAATAAACCAACTAATGGCCATTTATGAGCTCTAAAATACAGTAAACAGGTTGGCGTAAAAGTTACAATAAACAACACAATTTTTTGTGGCAGTAGGGGCACACGTTCCAACATTTCGAAAAAGTCTAAACACGAAACTTACATTCTTAAAAGACTGTTAGCGGAATTCATGTATTTTTATTTTTAGCAAATTTTTTATGTTTATAAAAACAATTTACATATTTTTGAAATACAATGAATTATAAGAAATTCAAGCAAAACCCCTTTTGTATTGTACATATATTATGATTTGATGTATAATATATATCGTGAACTTCGAAATTGACTGAAATTGATCAAAATCTTCTTCTACAACAAAAATTTAATTTTCTTTTTGTACATTGAAAGAACTTAAATTCCAATTTTCGTCGAAGGCACACAAAACAATGAAAAATGTTCTGAACCACTATTTCTATGTGATGACATTATTTGCTGACATCATAATTACCTTTAATTGAATATATAAACGGAATTTTGGAAATGTAAGTACACACTCCCAAAAATGGAGTACAAATATTAAGGAAAGCGAAAATAGGAATTTTAGTAAATAATGAAAAAATATATCCATAAAAACAATTGTCTTGATTTTATGAATCGTTGTTTTTAGATCTAGGACTAGGGTTTGGGGTCCGGAAATTCCCGAATCGGAAAAAATTTTCCGGGAATTATTAAAAAAATAATTTATTTATTATGTTGATCAATAATTTAATGTTACTATATAAATTGGAATTTTTAGATGTATTTCAAATTCTTTGCGGTTTACTGCATTACTGACAATAATAAGTATTTGTTTATATTATATTACTACAAACAAAACTTTTTAAATTCGCTAAATAGCCATTTTATGCGAAACCCAGCTAGGGGAATAAAAACTTTCTGTGAGGCAGGATCTTTACTGCGAAATAAAAATATCATGCCGACAATGGCTTACATAATGTAAATTTTCTTATTTTCCTAGAAGAATCGAGATGAATAGCTTCTTCAAGAACAATTTACTTTACATATGTAGCCAGAAAGAAATGGTATACAATAAAAATTGTTCGCTTGGAAACTTTCAAGAGAAATCTAATAGGAATATAAATATATGCTACGATGTATTTAAACGGCCCTTTGTAAGAATTATTGACTGGATTATTTCAATATTTTTATTTTTTATGAATTTATTAAATTAATTTTAATTTTTTTTATGTTTCTATTGTTGTTACAGTTTAGAATATTCCCCCCTGTTTCTATAAAATATTTTTGTCTCCAGACGAATGAATATTCTAAATTAAATGCGTCATAACATTCTCCGTCATATGAGTTATTTGTTTCCTTAATCGTTTTCAATTTTGAATCTAGTGTAGGTGTCAGTCACTTGCGATATAAATGTCCAATTTTGACGATTAGTCTACAACTTTTCAAGTTTATAATGAGAAAATGTAATTTATATTCGGAATGTGTAAGTTCACGATGAGATGTAAATTCATAACAGGAAATGTAAATTCATTATAGGAGCATGATAATTCATAATCAGCACTGTAAATTCGTAATATGAAATGTAAATTCATATTGAGAAATATAAATTCAGAATAAGACACACATATTTTATCAATGTTCTCATTATAAATTTACATTTTCTCAGTATGATTTTATATTTTCTCATCATGAATTCATATTTTCTGAATATGAAAACGTATTTTCTGATTATGAATATGGATTTTCTGATTGCAAACTTGTATATTTCATTGGTATGTTCCTATTATGAATTAATTGTTCTCAATGAATTATGATTTATATATCTCATTATGAATTAACATGTTCCTATTATAAATTTACATTACCCATTATGAATTTATATGCCCCTAATATGAATTTACATTTCTCAATATAAATTTGTATGTTCCGAATATAATCTTGAAAAGGTGTAGAGTAAAATATTTGTAAAATGAAAAATAATTTGTAAAATATTTTAACAATAACATTCGTTTTTAATTTGTAATATGACTGTATTGAAAAAAAAAACACACCAGTTATTAAATGTTGATATTTTAAACCATATTAAACATACCTATAAATAAATAACTTTAAATAACTTTTTTTCCCGGGAATGAAATTTTTCATTCCCGTTTTCCCGGGAAATGAAAAAAGTCCGGGAAACCCCAAACCCTATCTAGGACACAAAACTATTATAAATACTAGTCTTCTGAGTCAATTCGTGGACTAGGGTATTCTAAGTTAGGTTTGCGCCAAATGTTTGTAACACCTATAAATCCACCTTTAAGTAAACGGATCGGCTTAGAATCACCAGCTGAATCGATTTAACGATGTCTGTCTGTTCGTCCGTCCGTCTGCTGGCCATCTAAGCATGTTCGCACTCTACAGGTCGCAATTGTCGTCCAATTGTCATGAAATTTGGCAGAGGTTATTTTTTGGCCAAGGACGATTGGTATTGTAGAAAATCGGTTCAGATTTAGATATATCCTCCATATAAATGTCGCTCCCGACTGACTTTTTCCGCTCTTGAAACCGCATATTGCTCCCGATTTTCTTTAAAATTGGCATACCATCTTATAATCCAACATCGATTCAGATTTAGATATAGCCCCAATACAAATGAAAGTGGGTAAGATCGTTTCAGATTTAGATATTGCCCCATTACAAATGTTGCTCCCGAATCTTAAACCGATTTTAGACAAACTTTACATATTATATTTCACCAATAAACATACATGGTGAAAGCGGGTCACATCGTTCCAGCTTTCAATATACCCCCATACAAATGTCATTTCCGATTTAACATTTTTTGTCAAACACATACATTTACAGGATTCAAACATCCTTCCCGAAATAAATCAAAACATTTATGAATGGAAGTGGTGATTCATGAAGCACATGTAGATTTTCACCAAACCAATAACGCATATTTTGCTTACTGACTTACTGATTGGCTCATCATCTTGGCGTATCTTCTCCAGAGCCCAATCGGAGAACGTACGTCGCGCAAATGGTCCTTCGGCTTCAATTCTTAAATCAGCTTGATCTTGTGTGGGTGTAAACCAAGATCCTTACGCAAAATTCGCCATAAAGTGATCTTGGCGATGCCAGTTCTTGAGAACACTGCGGAAACGACTGATTTGGATCGGTTGCTACGGACGCCTGAACGGCAGCGATACTTTCGTCCCTTCGACCAATCCGTTGTACCACTGGCATGGCAGCGGCACACAATGAATAAGTTGCCGTCACCGACTCCGAATTTCGGTAGAACATTTTTCTTATTTGCCTACGTCGTTCTTTCGTGTACTTCACCATGATGAAAATGTTGAATCTAATGAGAAAAAAGTAACATTCAGATGATCAGCGAAATAGTGCGTTCACAAATTAAATTCAAAGTTGTCAAGTAGCTATTGGAAAACCCTTTATACGATACTTTACGATAATGCTTTATACTTTACGATAATGCCTGAATTCAATATTAAAGGAAGGTGTTTATAAAGTTCTATATTCGAATATTATATATTTTATGGAAATATACCTGACCATTGTACTTATCAATTTAAAAATTATATAAGTTCAGTTAATAATAACATTATTAAATACAGATTTCGTAATCAATGTTGCGCAGTCATTTCTCTTTCATTGCCAAACCGACAGGTTTTAATGATAAGATTTCCGATATTGTGAGGAGTCAATGAAGCACAGCCTGCATCCTGACATAAACTCTTCAAACTAATTAACCATCGCAGAATATTAAGTCAATCGGTGTTTCATATCATTTTTGTCTATTTAATACCATAAGGACATTATAGTATTTTTTTTGATATATCAAAAATAGTATATATTTTTGATATATCTAAATGGGCGCAACTGAAAATTTATTAAAAATCATCTCAAGGTGACGATGTGCCCTCAATTTAATAATCATTTCAGGGTAAAGCCCTTGGAACTGGTGTGACACCTATGCTTAAATATGTTCAAATATCTCCATATTCATGGATTGAGGTTTTTACGATATAGCCAATTGTAAGCGTCTAACCAGCAAAAAGAGAGTGAATCACAAGTAGTGAAAATTGGAATCTTCACCAATGAATTTAACATGGAGTAGGAGGATGTCCTGATGTTAGTCGCAAATTAATTTATTACAAATATTTAAATAGTGAAAAAGTTCTGCTATATCCAGTCTCAAAGATTTGATTAGATTACCTATATCAATTTCCAACATCTCGTTGAAGTTTATTGGAACTGCAATCACTCGTGACAGACCATTCTATTCGAATTGAGAATGGGTCTGTCATAATTTGATTCTCTTCAGGTTATGACTGGCAGAATATTATAAAAGTGTTCGACTTTTCCACTTAAAAATTACCTTCTCATAGGTGGTGTACGAAACCACTTTCAACACAGTCTATGCGTGATGTGACTGCCGCCGGTATCATTGCCCACTAGCCTAGATAACTAGTTCCCCACACTTTATACACCGCCCATTCACTAGCCTGTATTGCCATCTTCCAAAAGTAAAACTGAAAAAAAGGCTACTCAAGGTATAGCCAGTGTTAATATTAAATTACACAGCGTTAAAGGAAAATCCGACAGCGCCAGAAAAATAACTGAAATGAAACCGGGCTATGACCACTGTTGTTGACTGTTGACACTTGGAGCCTTTATTTCGGTGGAACAGTAAAACAGCAGAAGAGAAGCAGAGAAGACGAAAGAAAATACCCGTTCGCCATCCATCGTCCATCCATTCAGGCATTCACTCATTTTTTTACTTTTCACGCTTCACATCATTGTCGTTGCTGATGTTGTTGATTCAGTTTTTTTGCACGTTCTGGATTCCTATCAAGTGATACTAAAGGTTTACTACCGCCGTCTGGTGCTTCTGTTAAAAGTACGACGAGTACCTAGTACACCATGCCAACGACTGTGTTTGGATGTGGCACACAAAAAACGCTGTGTGTCCGGAGGTTGGCCGGTGCCAAAGCCGTTGCCTGCTCCGGTTGGAAATCGAGGTGGTTTTTACCTCTATGTCATGTATTTCGACCATACCTCCTTTCGTGTGTTGCTGCTGCTAGATTTTCACCATCAGCTGTGTTTTATTTTTGCATACCACCGAGAAAAAAATAAACAGTCCACTGGACAAGACTGGCTGACTGACCGAGGAACTGACGAACTGATGTTATTAAAAGCCATCTGTGTGTGGTAAAATAATGAGTAATTAGGACACCAAATGTTTGGTACCCTGGGTTTAGTTTTTCGTTTTAATATTTTATTCTTTTTACGGTCATAATGCGCGCAGTTACTCGTATTTGCTTTGTGAACAGAATTTTAAAAGATTGACTGAAATGCGGCAAAATTTGGCATTCAAAAATAAATTCTCGTGGGAAAATTACATAAAGAGTTGTTTTTTGCATTTTCTTGCAGAAGATTTCCTTTCATTTCAATTCGACTGGTTTTTATTTAGCCTATTGTTAGCTATGATTTACATTTAAGAGATTTTTGACTCATAGCACTGTACAACAAAGCAACTTCTATACCCAAAACCAAATGTCTACAACACCAACAATTGATCGAACAAGATGTATTTCACTTTATGAGTAAAAAGTAAAAGTAAAACGGCGTTAAGTTCAGCCAGGCCGAACTTTATATACCCACCACCATGGATTGCACTCCACAGAGACTGTCGATTTTCGTACAGTAACATTACAGCAAAATCTTAAATTAAAAAAAAATCTAACCAAATAAAACAAGTAGGGAAAGGCTAAAGTCGGGTACACTCCACTTTCTACCCGAATACAATTAAATTTTTGTATGCTTCCTATTCATAGGCTAATATGACCTGACCCAATTTGTCAAATCGAGAAGAATATTTGTATCCAAACATGGAATAAAGTGACCCACTTTCTCAATAGGTTCTTCCAGTTCAAGTAAAACGTGTTATGTTCAATTTAAAGAAATTTGGTGAAAATACGTCGTTTCTGGGGCGGAAAAAGTCAAGCCGGGAGCGAAATTTCTATGTGAGCTACATATAAATCTGAACCGATCTGACCCATTTCCACCATGGGTGTTTCTAGTTGAAACATAAAATTCTATTAAAATATATATGGAGTGTAAATAGTCAAATCGGGAGTGAAATTTGTGTGGGAGCTATATATAAATCTGGACCGATCTGACCCATTTTCACCATGTTTCTAGTGGAAATAAAAGAAATTTTGCCAAATTTGAAGAAGATCTATTAAAATATGTGGTTTCTAGAACAGAAAAAGTCAAATCGGGAGAGAAATTTGATAGCGAGCTACATACAAATCTGAATTGATCTGACCTATTTTCACTCCAGGTGAGATGTTTTGCCAAATTTGAAGACAATCTGATAAAAAATGAGGCCGCTGGAGCGGAAAAACTCAAATTGGGAGCGAAATTTCTATGGGAGCTATATATAAATCTGAACCGATCTAACACATTTTCACCATAGGCGTTTCTATATAAGATATTTTATATGTGGTATCTTGAGTGAAAAGAGTCAAATCGGGAGTGAATTTCGTATGGGGCTATATATGAATCTGAACCGATATGGCCCATTTTCACCATAGATGTTTCTAGTTGAGTTTTTGTACGGGTACTATATCATTACCGGTGTTGCCTACTTTCACAAAGAATGATTCCAGCAGAAATATAACGTGTACTTTCAAATTAGCTTTAAATTTGTAAAGGAATATGTCTGAGAGAAAAAAGGTAAATATGGAAAGACATTTGTATGAGGGTCATATTCAAACCTGCGATGATGTGGTCCACTATCACTATAGGTGTTCCTATTTGAAATATGATGTGTTTTGTCAAATTTGAAGAACATCAGTTAAAATATGTAGTTTTTTCTGTATATAGGGTCTGTATCTAAATCTGAACCGATATGACTAATTTTCACCACAGATATTTCCAGTTGAATTACAGGGTACTATAGCGAAAATCGGATGCGACATTTGTATGGGTGCTACATCCATTTACTTCAAGTTAAATAGCATTCGTCCACAGAACTTACATTTGCCAATTTTTGTTGAGTTCGGGCAATAATTGCGACCTGTACTTTGATTACAAGAATAAATGGACAGACGGACGGACGGACATTGTTATATCGCCTCGGAAAATGATTCTAAGCCGATCTGTGTAATAAAGGATGGGTCTTTCTCTTTGGGTGTTACAAACAAATGCATAATAACATAATACCCTAGTGGAGGGTATAAATATCGAAAAAATAATTTTATAAATAAAAATATTTTTTGTTTTATACCCTCCACCTCCAGGATGGGGGTATACTAACTTTGTCATTCCGTTTGTAACACCTTGAAATATCGACCTGAGACCCTATAAAGTATATGTATTCTTGATCATCATAAAATTCAAAGACGATCTAGCCATGTCCGTCCGTCCGTCTGTCCGTCTATTGAAAGCACGCTAGCATCTAAACGAAAGGAGGTAGAACGTTCAAATTTTCCATAAATGCGTCTTATAGTCGTAGATCGGTTGGGATTGAAACGAGGCGAAATCGGCCTAAAGGGAAAATTTTTTCCCTCACAAGGACTAAAAATACCCACAATAATCCCTAATATTTTGGCGTATTTTAGCATGTTTTTTGAATATGTCTGTTTATATTTGCTTGATATTTGGTATGCGCATTCCCCTTATAAAAAAAACGTGCACCATAAAGTGATTCTTATTTGTAGGGGGTGAAATGGGGCAAAAAAGGGATAAAAAAAGGTAAATATTAAACGACAGCAGCTAGAAACACGAAATTCGTACGTTTAAGGGGTAAAATTGGAATAGAGGGATAAAAATGGTACCAAACAAACGGCTGTACCTAGAATAATGAAATTCGGTGTATACATTCCTCTGATTACATAGACAAGTAAAACACACGGATTTTTCCAAATTCGTACTTTTTGGGGTTAAAATTAAAAAGGGGGATAAAAATTGTACCAATCAAATTACCGCACCTCTGACTGTGTAGACACGGAAAATAAACTGATTTTTCGAAATTCGTACTTTTTGGGATTAAAATTAAAAAAGGGGATAAAAATAGTACCAATCAAATAACCGCAGCTAGAGTCATGAAATTCGGAGTATACATTCCCCTAACTGCGTAGACACGGAAAATAGACGAATTTGTCGAAATTCTTACTTTTTGGGGCTAAAATGGAAAAAATGGGATACAAATAGTACCAACCAAATGACCGCAGCTAGAGTCATGCAATTCGGAATATATATTCCTCTGACTGCATAGACACACAAAATATTTTTTTTTTTTCAAATTCGTACTTTTTCTTTTACGGCAAAAATTGGTTGAATCATGAAGTTAGGTTACTTTGCACTATGTAGTCTGATAATGGATTTTCAAAATTTGTACTTTTGGGATTAAAAATCCAGCGGTGCAGGGTATAAAAAGGGTAATAATGTCCGACAGTGTCAACGTTTTATATTATGATGAATTGATTTCTAAATACCGACATATTCCATAAACAAACCAAGTTTTCACTTTTGGTGCGCGACCGGTTTAATGTAGGTTAGGGTGTGTTTTTAGACGGTAGGCTTTGGATCGGTTAAGTAGAAGTGTTTGACGATCTGTTCTTTTGGTCCCTCTAAGTCGCGATCTTTCTCGATACGCTCCTTCTATTGTGGCTGAGATGTATTCACAACAGGCTTATTTGGATTTATCACTTGGAATTAATTATGTCATGTCATTGGTTTATTCTTTAGAAACATTTCTTGTTTCCCCACTCAGGCAATTTCCATATCTCAGACTACTTTCTGCATGGAAGAACAATACAATATCCACAAAAGATTTCCAAACTTCTTGATTGTTAGCACTTCAAATCAAATCCTGAGCCACAACTGCAAACTTCCGACGATGAGATTCAAAGTGTTAGTGACGTTCTGGACGTTGCCTCCGTTGTTTCCAAATTCCCAACGTCTTATCTCCTTAAAGTTAAGACAACACACACACAAAACTTTTATA
Source organism: Polietes domitor (assembly GCA_947397865.1). NCBI lineage: Eukaryota > Metazoa > Arthropoda > Insecta > Diptera > Muscidae > Polietes > Polietes domitor. The sequence goes on along the minus strand of OX377619.1, from coordinate 18,267,866 downwards.
TTTCTTTAACCACCTAACAAATCTCTTACATGAAGTTTTTTATTTAACCAATGCCCAAACATCACTTAAGGCCCGAAGACAAAATGTGGTTAAATAAAATACATAATAAATAAAAGAAGAGAAATTTACATCTTGCCTTTGAACTGCTGGCTCCTTAACTACACAGTAAGAAGGCATGTAAATTTGGTTGGTTGGTTGTAGAAAGGACATAACCAGAAGAAGAATGTGTCCCCAGACGAGACCATCATTTGTGACTTCGTAGTTGTGTGCGAACGGAGGAACAGGCAGCAGCAGCACTTGTTCAGGAGAGAATGTTTTCAGTTCGGTTTAGTTGCGTTGCATCTTCGTGGATGCAGCCTGACAAATGTAATTGGCTTTGTCTTTTGGCTTTCTCTCTGGTAAACTAATTGTGGAGGGAATGAACATAAATTCATTAAAACTCACAAACGAATACAATTTAAGGGTAACTGCATATTTTTGGAGCGTAAATTAAAGGATGCCATGATCTGGGATGGCGAATCGCATGCTCTAAGTTATCGCAGCTATAGATGTTGCTTTATGAAAAAGCCATAATCTTTATAGATATTTTATTAAAGACCCTATAAGTTGCACAGTGTGTATTAGGACTATTATTATTTTTAAAACCTCTCTCAAATTGGGAATTTTTACAGATAACTAAATCATTCCTGCAATATAAGCAAGACCATTCCTTCTAAATAAATACGTAGTTTTACCTTTGGTTAATTTCCAAAATTTCCAGAGGGAATATTTTTCCCCTAACGAGGACTGAAAATACCACTTTCGAGTATTTAAACATGCTTTTCGAATATGTCTTACATGATATTACCTATGCACATTATTATAGCGTAAACGTGCACCATAAAGAGATTCTTATTCGTAGAGGGTGAAATGGAGCAAAAAGGGATAAAAATGGTACATATTAAACGACAACAGCTAGAAACACGAAATTCGGTGTGTACATTCCTCTAATTGAGTAGATACATATTTTATAAAATTATTTTTTCCAAATTCGTACTTTTAAGGGGTAAAATATGAATAGAGGGATAAAAATGGTACCAACCAAACAGCTGTACCTAGAATAATGAAATTCGGTGTATACATTCCTCTGATTGCATAGATAAGTAAAATACACGGATTTTTCAAAATTCGTACTTTTTGGGGTTAAAATGAAAAAAGGGGATAAAAATAGTACCAATCTAATGACAGCAGCTTGAGTCATGAAATTCGGAGTATACATTCCTCTGAGTGTGTAGACACGGAAAATAAACTGATTTTTCGAAATTCGTACTTTTTGGGGTTAAAATGAACAAAAGGGATAAAAATAGTACCAATCAAATGACCGCAGCTAGAGTCATGAAATTCGGAGTACACATTCCTCTGACTGCGTAGACACGGAAAATAGACGAATTTTTCGAAATTAGTACTTTCAAGGGATACAATGGTACAGAGGGATAGAAATAGTACCAACTAAACGACTACAGCTAGAATGATAAAATTATAATTGCGTAGAAACCTCAAGGGGGTAAAAATGGTACCAACCAAATGGACGCAGCTGGAATCATGGAATTCGGTGTATACACTCCTCTGACTGCATTACACGCAAAATAAAAAGTTTTTTTTACAACCAACTGTAGCACCCACTATCTACCAATATTTATGGCTTTGAAAATATTTTTGAAAATATAAATATAAGAATATTTATTTTTTGAATTGACGTATTGGTAGCATTACGTTATAAGCGTGATTTCAAATAATTAAAATATTATATTTATTTATAAAATTAATTTTTCAATATTTGTATTTGTTTTGGTTTGGCTATATTAAAAAAATTATATTTTCCTGTAATATAACTGCACTTCTACGAAAACAGACAACTTCTGTGGAATGCAATCTATGGTGGTATATAAAGTTCGGCCCGGCCGAACTTAACGCCTTTTTTACTTGTTTTTATTTGTATTTTTGGACTGTAATCAAAATTTGATTGGAACTGGGATATTTTTTGCATTTATATTTAATAGAATATCAATTTATTTAAGATATTTTAAAGTGTTGCAAAGGAACTACCTTTTCACTTGTTTCCATTTCGATTTCCACTTCCGCCGCGGGGTTGAACATCGGTCCTTCTGGTTGCTACTACTAGCCTTCCCAGCTACGGAATTAATACCTATTTTCTTTTTGGGTTTAGAGTCGTGAAATTCAGAGTATACATTCTACTCACTCGCAAAATAAAAAGATTTTCCCAAATTTGTACTTTCAAGGGATACAATGGGAACAGAGGGATAAAAATGGTACCAACTAAACGGCTACAGCTAAAATGATTAAATACGGTATGTACATCCCTCTAATTGCGAAGACACGTAAAATAGAGGGATTTTCGAAAGTAATACTTTTAAGGGGTAACATTGGCAAAAGGCAATATATATGGTCCCAACCAAATTGCCCCTGTTAGAATCGTGGAATTCGGTGTACACATTATATGACTGCTTAGACACACAAAATTAAATAAGGGTGTTTTCGGAAACGCACAACTGCAGTGAATCCGATTCATTTGGACTATCGTCCAACTCACAAAATAAATTTATCAAAAACATTTTCAATTGGTATTGTTTTCGCGTCTGTAATTGCAAATATAAAAATTCATAAAAAATAATTTGTGAATTGGATGATAGTCCAAATGAATCTGATGCACTGCAGTTATGCGTTTCCGAAAACTCCCAAAAAGATTTTCTCAAATTCATATTTTATTTTGCTGCTTTTACGACAAAAATGGGAAATTGGTAGCGAGCAAATGGCTGGAATCATGAAATTAGGTTATCTTGCACTGTGTACGTGAGAGATAATGGATTTTCAAAATTTATACTTTTACTTAGAATCACCAGCTGAATCGATTTCACTATGTATGTCTGCCCGTCTGCTGTCCATCTAAGCTTGTTCTCACTCTACAGGTCGCAATTGTGGTCCGATTGTCATGAAATTTGGCAGAAGTAATTTTTTTGGCCAAGGACGGTTGGTATTGGATTTGGAAGAAATCGGTTCAGATTTAGATATAGCTCTAGAACCCACATCTTACATTGGATCTGGATACAATTTTGCAGATCATGTTATATTTCAATAAATCATACCTACTTTGAAAGTGATCTATATGGGTCCACTTTTTAATGAAGCGCCCTTACCCCTCAAGGACGCAAATTGTACAGTGGATTTTTTTCAAATTTTGAAAATTATATTATATTTCAAGCCAAATATAGGTGTCCACACTTTGGAATAATCCAAATGGGCCCCCATCCTACTCCATTGCATCTCTAGAAACTACGTCTTACATCGGATCATGATATATTTCAACTGGAATACTGGCCCATGTTTTGGACCAGGCCCCAAGTGTTCTTATAGGCCACTTTTCAAATGTCGGTCAGATTCATCCTATTAGTACTGTATAATTTGTATTTGTCTGCCGGAAAATTGGATCCATGTTCATATTATTTACTATATTCGTTAAATATTACTAAAGATGAATTGCTGCCATGAAACACCTGGGTTTAGTAATAAAAGCGTGGTATATCCGCAGGGAGTGGTGTAGGGTATTATATAATCGGCCCGCCCGACTTTAGCCTTTCCTTACTTGTTTTAATTAAATTAATTTTTATAATTCAATAAGAAAATACCTTGCAACGCATCTTCAAAATATCTTAACTATGTCATGGAATTTATAAAAAAGGTGCCTCTTTCGCTCTAGCCAAACTGCAAACTCTATATTGTTTTTAATATGAAGATGAAGAAATTTGTTTCAATTAAACAAATTAAGGGGATAAAGGAAAAACTATTTGGTTCTATTGTTTCTTCTTCAGAAGATTCAAAAAATATACACGTGTCCATGCTTTTTTGGAAAATCGAGCTTTCGACAAATCGAGGTGTATTTTTTATGATTCTCCTGAAGTAACAATTATAATTAAAATATAACCCATTGCATTTAATCCTTAAATTTTCACTTCACAAACATAATTGATTTGAGTAATCGTTGGTAATTTCAAAAGAAATTTAAATTTGTGGCCATGTCAAATAAAATTAAAATAAGAAAATATGACTTCCGGGAAATGATAAAATATTTGCCGATTTCCCAGGAATTCCGAAAAAAGGGAACCCCAAAAATATTACAATGGAATTAAAACGCAAATTTGAAACCATATATATGTTTCTAATTGCCACCCTCTGTTCTTCGTGAACTTTTATTCAATGTGCAATCTTTACTTTGTATTTTGTAAATTTTATAAATAAAAGAAATATATATGAGTCATTTTTTTTACAAAATCAACCAGAATTACAATTACAAAATTATAAGAAATCATCAAAATTATAAATAAAGGAAATATATGTGAGTAATTTTTATACCCTCCACCTAAGGATGAGGGTATATTAACTTTGTCATTCCATGTGTAACACCTTAAAATATTCAACGGAGACTCCATAAAGTATAGGGTCCGCCAAATTTCTTTTTTTTTATTTGAAAGTACAATCCTTCCGGTTAATAATGGAAAATAATTTCATTCAAATGGTTGCCTCGGGCACCCCACAAATAATAGTAGAACGGTTGAATAGTTGAAAAAAAAAACGTTAGATGGCGGACCCCATACCAATGTCTCCTATGATTCTGGGTCGTGATAAAATTCTAAGACGATCTAGCCATGTCCGTCTATCTGTTGAAAACACGCTAGCCGCCGAACGAAAAGAGGTGCGAGGTTCAAAATGTTCTCTAAATGTGTCTTATGGTTGCTGGTCGGTTGGGATTGAAAGTGGGCGAAATCGGCCCAGAGGGAAACATTTTTTCCCAACAAGGACTGAAATTACTCCTAATATTAGAATATATAAGCAATTTTTTGAAAATTTCTGAATATATGCACTTCAAATTTGTTGCGGACATTCCTCTTGTAATTTTAAAGTACCAAAAAGCAAAAAAAAATTCGGCCGGAATGGGACAAATAGGAATACAAATAGTACCTTTGATACAATAACAGATAGAAACATGAAATTTGGCATGTACACCCCACTATTTGCGTAGATACGTAAACTAGAGGGATTTTCAAAATTCGTACTTTTAAGGGAAACAATTGGAAAAGAGGGATAAAAATGGTACCACCAAACCGCTGAAGTTGAAATCGTGAAACTCGGTGTAAGCATTCATTTGAATATGTAGACGCGAAACATGAAGATTTTTTGGAAGTTTGTCCTTTTTGGCGGGAAATAAGGGCGAAGGGGATAAAAATGGTACCAACCGCTGAAGTTATGCATTCATCTGACTGTGTAGACTGTTGCGCGTCTACAGGAATTTTTCAAAATGTTTTAGGAAGTAAGTGGTGAGAAAGGGGATAAAAAAGGTACCAGGTAGAATAGTGAAATTCAATGTATACATCGCATTCATTGGAAAAAGTCGGTACCAACCAAGCTGTTGTAGCTAGAATCATGAAATTTCGTGTTTACACTCTGGCAGCGTAGACACGCAAAACAAGAGGATTTTTCAAAATTCGTACTTTTAGGGTCAAAACGAAAAAAGAATAAAACGGGTACCAAGCAAACGGCTGTAGTTAGGATCATGAAATTAGGTTCTTACATTCCACTGTGGACACGAAACATACTGGATCTTCAGTATTAGTACTTTTCTTGTCAAAATTGTACACAGACGTTTGGTCTGTAGCTGAAATCAAGATATTCAGCTGGACGAAATCGGCCCCACAGGAATGAATTTACTTTTCATTCACAATTTATTTAAAGCAATGGACATAATAAGTATGTTCATAAAAAAATATCACAATTTACTTCACTTCTACACTTACTTCAAGTAAAGACGACAGCCTCTAATCTGCTGGCAATATTGTGGAATGCACTCCGTGGTGTAGGGTATATAAGATTCGGCCCAGTCGAACTTAACGTAGTTTTACTTGTTTTATTTTTTTTTTACAAAACCACCCAGAATTGCCGCGAAAATCATCAAAATTTTTTTAGTTCATCAACACAAGTTATAAAAATAATGAAAAATCCAAGAAAAATAGGTTATGGAAAAACATATTTTTTCAATATTCTCTGATTGTGCAATCTCACACTACAAAAAAATCCATAACCAATTTTTTCTTGGATTTTTCATTGTATTTATACCGTGTCCTTATGAACTAATGAAAAACAAGTAAGGAAAGGCTAAAGTCGGGCGGGGCCGACTCTATGATACACTCCACTTTCTATCCGAATACCATTTAATTCGGTGAAAAAGTGAAAACGGGCAGGATTTATGCATCCTGTAAATGTGTGTGTTTGACAAAAAATGTTAAATCGGAAAGGACATTTGTATGGGGTATATTGAAATCTGGAACGAAATAGGAGAAATATAATATGTATAGTTTGGCCAAAATCGGTTAAACATTTGGGAGCAACATTTGTATTTGCGCTATATCTAAATCTGAACCGATCTTAGCCACTTTCACCATAGGTTTTTTACTTGGATTATAAGCTGTTGTACCAAATTTAAAGAAAATCGAGTACAATATGTGGTTTCTAGAGCGGAAAATGTCAAATCGGGAGCGACATTTGTATGGGTGCTATATCTAAATCTGAACCGATCTTACCCAATTTTTGCAAAGGTGTTTATAGTTGCATTATAAGATGTTGTGCCAAATTTAAAGATAATCGGGTACAATATGTGGTTTCTAGAGCGGAAAATGTCAAATCGGGAGCGACATTTGTATGGGGGCTATATCTAAATCTGAACCGATCTTACCCAATTTTTGCATAGGTGTTTATAGTCGGATTATAAGATGTTGTGTCAATTTTAAAGAAAATCGGGTGCAATATGTCGTTTCTAGAGCGGAAAATGTCAAATCGGGAGCGACATTTGTATGGGAGCTATATCTAAATCTGAACCGATCTTACCCAATTTTTGCATAGGTGTTTATAGTTGGATTATAAGATGTTGTGCCAAATTTAAAGAAAATCGAGTGCAATATGTGGTTTCTAAAGCGGCAAAAGTCAAATCGGGAGCTACATTTGTTTGGGGGCTATATCTAAATCTGAACCGATCTTACCCAATTTTTGCATAGGTGTTTATAGTTGGATTATAAGATGTTGTGCCAAATTTAAAGAAAATCGAGTATAATATGTGGTTTCTAGAGCGGAAAACGTCAAATCGGGAGCGACATTTGTATTGGGGCTATATCTAAATCTGAACCGATCTTACCCAATTTTAGCATAGGTGTTTATAGTTGGATTATAAGATGTTGTGCCAAATTTAAAGAAAATCGAGTGTAATATATGGTTTCTGGAGCGGAAAATGTCAAATCGGGAGCGACATTTGTATGGGGGCTATATCTAAATCTGAACCGATTTGTCTCAAATTCCGTCCTTGATCCACAAAACTTACTTGTGCCAATTTTTGTTAAGATCGGACTATAATTGCGACCTGTAGTTTGATTACAACAATAGATGGACAGACAGACAGACAGACGGACAGACGGACAGACGGACATTGCTAAATCGACTCAGAAAGTGATTCTAAGTCGATCGGTATACTTAACAATGGGTCTATCCCGCTTCCTTTTGGGTGTTACAAACAAATGCACAAAGCCATAATACTCTCGTGGAGTGTATAAATATAATCGTCATGAATTTTCTCTGCAATTCTGGTTCATTTTGTAAAAAAAAATTGTGCAAATTCCAATACAAATTCACAATTGCCTAAAATATGTATATCGCTATGCAAAATATGCTTACGTAAAATTGGTTATAAATTAAATTTTAAAAATATTAAAATTAATATTAAATTAAATTTACTTTAAATATTTTTTTTTATATTGTTTTATTAGTAAAATCATTTGTGTGAAGACGGCATTCAATGAAAACCATCGGTTCAAAATATGATTTTACATACAAATCCGCTGTCTAGTTACAACCATACAGATACCACAAGAAGTTTATTAAAATAATTAATATAAAACAGAAATCATCCAAAATGGTTTGAAATATATAAAGAAACAAGTAATGTTGACGATCGTTCAGGTCCTGTCAATGATGACATCGATTTGGACTTGATCGATCACAACGACTAAGTGTCATCCCTGACACTGGAAGGCGAGGAGTGCGGCCAACTTCATATGTTTGTGTTGTCCACTTTACTTTTGTGTTTCTCAAAAGGGCCAAGTGATTTTTCCAAAGACCACTGTGTCAACAATCAATAAACAATAATTCCCTCATATCGAAACCGTCACTGTTTTTATTTCAAGAACCATTACGTAAGTAAACTATGTACATGTACTTACGTTATATTTGTGTAATCTTGTGTTTTCGATGCTTGCATTTTCGTGCAACAGCAACCACACTACACAGGCTTCTCCCAAGATTCCGTCTTTGTGAACCTAACGAGTCCACCATCCTGGCAGGATCTCGTTCAAGTAAGGAAAGGCTAAAGTCGGGCAGGTCCAACTATATGGTACACTTTCTATCCGAATACAATTCAATTCGGTAAACGAAAAGGATTTTGGTATATATCCTAATCATACGCTGATATGATCTGACCCAATTTGTCAAATTGAGAAGAATATTTGTATCGGTGCTATATCCATTTTCACAATATGTTCTTCCAGTTAAATTGTTATGCTCAATTTGAAGAAATTCGGTGAAAATACGTGGTTTCTGTGGCTGAAAAAGTCAAGGCGGAAGCGAAATTTGTATGGGAGCTGTATATAAATCTGAACCGATCTGACCCATTTTCACCATTGGTATTTTTTAGTTGAAACAGGTAAGGTATTTCAAGATTTGAAGAAATTCGGTGAAAATACGTGGTTGCTGGAGCGGAAAATGTCAAATCAAAAAGTGAAATTTGTGTGGGACCTATATACAAATCTGAACCGATCTGACCCATTTTCATTATGGGTGTTTCTAGTGGAAATATTAGATATTTTGCCAAATTTAAAGACGATCTGTTAAAATATGTGGTATCTAGAACAGAAAAAGTCGGAAGCGAAATTCGAATGAGAGCTATATATAAATCTGATCTGACCTATTTTAACCATAGGTATTCCTAGTTTATTTGAGAACAATCTGATAAAATATGTCATTTCTAGAGCAGAAAAACTCAAATTGGGAGCAAAATTTGTATGGGAGCTATATATAAATTTCAACCGATATAACACATTTTCACCACAGCTGTTTCCAATTGAAATATAAGATGTTTTGTCAATTTTGAAGAACATCTGTTAAAATATGTGGTATCTAGAGTGAAAAGAGTCAAATCGGGAGTGAAGTTCGTATGGGGGCTATATCTAAATCTGAACCGATTTTTTTTTCAAATTAAATAGCGTTCGTCCTTATCCCGAAAATCTTCGGTATGCAAAGATTCATTTGGTTCTGCCTACAATTGCGACCCGTACTATGATTACAAGAATAAATACACAGACAGACGGACATTGCTAAATCGATGCAAAAAGTGATTCTAAGTCGATCGGTATAATTAACAATGGGTCTATCTCGCTTCCTTTGTGGGTGTTATAAACAAATGCAAAAAGACATGATACTCTCGTGGAGTGTATAAAAACTTAAATATTCCTTATGTGTTTAACTTTTTCCCTCTAGACCGATTTCGATCATTTTCAGTCCACAAAAAAATCTCCGTACTTCATGATTCTAAATTCCCAATGTGCTAAGTTATAGAATTATAAATACCTTCGTTATATTGTTAAAAACAAAAGGCATGACTTTCAATCTCCGACACGAAAAACCAACATTTAAACCTGGGCACCTTCCGAAACTAACGAACTTCCGGTTTGTACGCAATAATTGTTCAACAATAACAAAATAATTAAAGAGGACAATTTATACGATCTGCATTAAAAATAGCGAACAAATGTTGAACTCTCATAATAAATTATCGCCATAATTAGCAGTGCCATTATTAACGTTTACACAATTACAAATGATTACAATTCCCAATGCAAACAATTATAGCAAATAGTGCGAGGAAAAAAGCACAAACTCTGCTCAGCTACTTTAACCCTTTTCATCCTTCGTCCTCTGCGGCCCCAAGTCGCGTACTCTCACCCTTCGTGGACATTGAATTTAAAATATATCGTGGATATATTTCGAATGAAAATAAATGAAATTACAGCTGTCAAGTTGTTAATTATGGTAACTACAGTTAAAATAGCCATTTGTTTGGGAGGGTGTGGGAGGTGTGTTTGTGTGTGTGTGTTTGTGTATATACATGTGGCTATGAGGTGTTTTCTTTGGGTGGAGCTGGTGGCTGAGGTGGCTTGCTGACTGATGGAGTGGGCGTGTTCTATTTCGTGTTAATTGTATTCGATGTGATTGTGTTTGGGTATGTGTCGTCAGGTGTTAATGAGAATTGTTTTAAAGTGTTAAAGGTTATAATGTTATGGGAGGTGCGTGTGTGCTTGTGTCTATGAGTTTGATGGGGGTGGGGCGGATGATTTGCGTGTTTTTGCAATTAAGATTTAACATATTGCTTAAAGGTCATTTCTTAGATTTATGTCATTAAACACTTAAGATGTGAGATTAATGGATTAGTGTGGAAAATCCTTAAAGTCAAATAAAAGCATGTCTCATTATGTAGAACAGTGAGACATCAAATTTCAATCATAAGGGGTTCACTCTAGAGGGCCAGAAAATATTCCTTTTTGGGATTATTTTTTGGAAAACTATTAACATTTTTGTAAATATCATTAGAGAGATAACCTCAAAAATGGCGTTTAAATAGCAAATTTACGATGACGCTCACTGGTCCGTCCCCATACTAGCATTGGACAAGATTAGAAGTAGTTGCCTGAATACAATGAAACTTCATTTCGAAATGTTTGTTTTACCGAATCAATGGGAATATTAACTAGGGCTGTTTTGGAAATATTTTTAGTTGGAATACTTAAAGAACCTCTATAACAACAAACAAGTAAAAACATATTTGACTAACAAGTAAAAAAATTAATTTTAGACACTTTTAAAAATGGAAATAAAAAGAATCGGAAAAGATTTTGCATTCTTCTAAAAGGTTAAAGTTCAAAATAAATTATTATGAAAAAAAATACAACAAATTACTTCTTGACCATCAAAATTTTTTTAAAAATATCTTTAAAATAAAAGAATTAAATAAAAATAAAATTTTAAGAGTTAAAAGAACAATCAAAATTCGTACCACTTCTCAGCTATCCAGTAAGTATAAGAATATTAATCAATGTTTAAAAAGTAAGGAAAGGCTAAAGACGGAGCCTACTATATGATACACTCCACTTTCTATCCTATTACAATTCAATTCTGTAAAAAAGTGAAATCGGGAAGGATTTTTGTACCGTGTAAATGTATGTGCTTGAAAAAAAATTTAAATAGGAAAGGACATCTGTACGGAACATGAAACAATTCAATTCTGTAAAAAAAGTGAAATCGGGAAGGATTTTTGTACCGTGTAAATGTATGTGTTTGAAAAAAAATTTAAATAGGAAAGGACATCTGTACGGAACATGAAACATGGAACGATGTGACCCGCTTTCACCATGTATGTTTATTGATGAAATATAATATGTAAAGTTTGGCCAAAATCGGTTAAACATTTCGGAGCAACATTTGTATTGGGGCTATATCTAAATCTGAACCGATCTTACCCACTTTCACCATAGGTGTTTTTAGTTGGATTATAAGATGTTGTGCCAATTTTAAAGAAAATCGGGTACCATATGTGGTCAAATTGTGGCTATCCATTTTCGTAAAAGTGCAATAACATTTCAGGAAAATTTTAATTTTTTTAATAAAAATATTTAAAAAATCCCTGTCCCTATTAATATTATAAAACCTTAGTGTAAGTCAGTACAGATAGATGCAGGTCTGGAAGAAACTATAGGTCGGAGTGGTCGTGGCAATAATGTTTTTGAGAGCTAGAAGGCTGAAAACTGGTGCATATATATTACTGACCACGAGAAAGTTCAATTTCATGTCGAAATTTCGATTTTCATTTTGTTGGCGGAGTAGGCGTGGCAATAGTGTTTTTGAGCTAGATGGCTGAAAATTGGAACGTATATATTACTGATCATAAGAAAGATGATTTTGATGGCGTATTTTGTATTTTCGTTTTGTGGGCGGAGTGGGCGTGGCAAAAGTGTTTTGAGAGCTAGAAGGTTGAAAGTTGGAACGTATATATTACTAATCATGATAAAGATGAATTTGATGGCGTATTTTGTATTTTCGTTTTGTGTGGGCGTGGCAAAAGTGTTTTTTAGAGCTAGAAGGCTGAAAATTGGTACATATATATTACTGACTACGAGAAAGAGAAATATGATACCGAAATTTGGATTTTCGTTTCGTGGTAGGTGGGGACGTGGTAAAAGTGTTTTTGAGGTACATAGATGGCTGGAAATTGGAAATTATATATTACTGATCATGAGAAAGATAAATATGATGCCGGATTTTTAATTTTCATTTCGTGGGCGGAGTGAGCGTGGCAAAAGTGTTTTTTTAGCTAGAAGGCTGAAAATTGACACGTATATATTACTGACAACGAGAAAGATCAATTTGATGCCGAAATTTGGATTTTCGTTTCGTGGTAGGTGGGGACTTGGCAAAAGTGTTTTTGAGGTACATAGATGGCTGGAAATTATATATTACTGATCGTGAGAAAGATGATTTTGATGGCGTATTTTGGATTTTCGTTTTGTGGGCGGAGGGGGTTTGGCAAAAGTGTTTTTGAGAGCTAGAAGGCTGAAAATTTTAACGTATATATTACTGACCACGATAAAAATCAATATGAAACCTGATTTTAATTTTACCATTTGTTTTTTGCCTGGCGAAGCGGGCGGGGTTCAGCTAGTAATTTTATAAAGAGTGTATTAGTGCATTAGTATTTGACAGATCACGTGGGATTTCAGACATGGTGTCAAAGAGAAAGATGCTCAGTATGCTTTGACATTTCATCATGAATCGTCTTACAAACGAACAACGCTTGCAAATTATTGAATTTTATTATCAAAATGCGTGCTCTGTTAAGAAAGTTCATTGCGCGCTTCCATTTTATGGTCAGTTTAATCGACCCACTGAAGCGGCTATTCGGGCTATTGTGACTAAATTTCGCACCAAATTTACATTGTTGGACATTAAACCACCAACACGCTTACGTAGAGTGCGAACTGAAGAAAATATCGCAGCTGTATCGGCCAGTGTTAATGATGACCACCAATTTTCGATTCGTCGCCGTTCGCACCAATTGGGTCTCTGTTACTCAAAAACGTGGAAATGCCAAAATTGGACTAAGCGGATGGACCACCTAAGACGCAGCCGCGGTCAACATTTAAATGAAATTATCTTCAAAAAGTAAATGTCATGGACCAATCTAACGTTTCAAATAAAGAACCGATGAGATTTTGCAAATTTTATGCGTTTTTTTTAAAAAAAAGTTACACAATTTGAAAAAGATACACAATTTGTATTATTTTAAACCACGGAAAGCTGTCAAAATGTCAAATATACAGTATATTTCGAAATATTACTTCAAGTCAATTCCAAATGTAAATATAAGACAATCTTCAAAAAGGCTTAAATACTCTAAATATTGGTGAAAATGCACCCACATTTTCAGCTACAGCCGTTTGGTTGATTGTGTTTCCATGTTATTTAAATTCCAAACACAGTACACAGTACAAGATACCCTAACTTTATGAATGAACCAATTTTTGCCGTAAAAGTAAAAAATACGAATTTGGAATTTTTTTTATTTTGCGTGTCAGAGAAATGTATACTCCGAATTTCATGACTCTAGCTGCGGTCATTTGGTTGAATAATAATCACTTTATGGTTGACTACTTTTTGTTATCTTCGATTTTATAGAAAATTAATATTTTTATTTTTTTTTTTTTGCTTTTTTACATATTTTTACGTATTTGTTCATAATGCGAAGAAAAAATATTATAATATTTTTTTTTGTATTACAGATTTTCACTTTTTTCAGATTTTGAAAAAAACTTGAACAAAACGTATTTTTTTATTTTTTGTCTTTCTCACACACTTATTAAGGATTTTGCACTCAATTTGTATACACTCCACGAGAGTATTATGTCTTTGTGCATTTGTTTGTAACACCCAACAGGAAGCGAGATAGACCCATTGTTAATTATACCGATCGACTTAGAATTACTTTTTGAATCAATTTAGCAATGTCCGTCTGTCCGTCCGTCTGTCTGTCTGTCCATCTATTCTTGTAATAACGATTCTGGTCGCAATTGTAGGAAATTGAAATTGAAACTGAAACTTTGCACAACGAAGTTTTTCGGGATAAGGACGAACGCTATTTAATTTGAAGAAAATCGGATCAGATTTAGATATAGCCCCCATACGAATTCTCTCCTCACTGTTTGACTCTTTTCACTGTCGATACTCTTTTCACTGTTTTACTCTTTTCACTGTAGATACCACATATTTTAACAGATTTTCTTCAAAATTGGCAAACATCTTATGTTTCCACTAGAAACGCCCATGGTGAAAATGGGTCAGATTGGTTCAGATTTATAAAGAGTGATTTTTTTGAGGTTAGGATTTTCATGCATTAGTATTTGACAGATCACGTGGGATTTCAGACATGGTGTCAAAGAGAAAGATGCTCAGTATGCTTTGACATTTCATCATGAATCGTCTTACAAACGAACAACGCTTGCAAATTATTGAATTTTATTATCAAAATGCGTGCTCTGTTAAGAAAGTTCATTGCGCGCTTCCATTTTATGGTCAGTTTAATCGACCCACTGAAGCGGCTATTCGGGCTATTGTGACTAAATTTCGCACCAAATTTACATTGTTGGACATTAAACCACCAACACGCTTACGTAGAGTGCGAACTGAAGAAAATATCGCAGCTGTATCGGCCAGTGTTAATGATGACCACCAATTTTCGATTCGTCGCCGTTCGCACCAATTGGGTCTCTGTTACTCAAAAACGTGGAAATGCCAAAATTGGACTAAGCGGATGGACCACCTAAGACGCAGCCGCGGTCAACATTTAAATGAAATTATCTTCAAAAAGTAAATGTCATGGACCAATCTAACGTTTCAAATAAAGAACCGATGAGATTTTGCAAATTTTATGCGTTTTTTTTTAAAAAAAAGTTATCAAGCTCTTAAAAAATCACCCTTTATATAGCTCCCATACGAATTTCACTCCCGATTTGACTTTTTTCGCTCTAGAAACCACATAGTTCAACAGATCTTCTTCCAATTTGGCAAACTATCTTATATTTCAACTAGAAACACCCATGATGAAAATGGGTCAGATCGGTTCAGATTTATATATAGCCCTCATACAAATTTCGCTCCCAATTTGACTTTTTCCGCTCTAGAAACTACATCTTTTAACAGATCTTCTTCAAATTTGACAAACTATCTAGAAATACCCACGATGAACATGGATAAGATAGGTTCAGATTTGTATATAACTCCCATACAAATTTCACTCCCGATTTGACCTTTTTCGCTCTAGAAACCACATTTTTTAATAGATCTTATTCAAATCTTACAAGATATATTATATTTCATCCAGAAACACCCATGGTGAAAATGGGTCAGATCGGTTCAGATGTATATATAGCCCAATACAAATTTCGCTCCCGCCTTGACTTTTTCCGCACCAGAATCCACGGATTTTCACCGAATTTCTTCAAATTGAGCATAACACGTTATACTTAAACTGAAAGAACCTATTGTGTAAGTGGGTCAATTCATTCCATGTTTGGATATAGCCCCGATACAAATATTTTCTCCATTTAACAAATTGAGTCAGGTCATATTAGCCTATGATTAGGAAACATACAAAAATTCGTCCCGTTTTCACTTTTTTACCGAATTGATTTGTATCCGATTAGAAAGTGGAGTGTATCATATAGTCGGCCCGACCGACTTTAGCCTTTTCCTTGCTTATTTTTCTTAGAAATTATGTTTTCTTTATTATGACGCCAAAACTTTTTTTGTGTCAAATATTGTTTGTTTGTAATAAATATTTTAAAAATATCCTTTTTGAACAAATGTCTGACTATGGACCAACACAATTTTTTCCTTCAAAAGCCTTTAACGAAGGGTTCCCCATTTTTATACACTCCACGAGAGTATTATGTCTTTGTGCATTTAACAAACAAAAGTAAGCGAGATTGACCCATTGTTAAGTATACCGATCGACTTAGAATCACTTTCTAAGTCGATTTAGCAATATCCGTCTGTCTGTTGTACCCATATTGTACTCGATTTTCTTTACATGTGGCATCTTATAATCGAACTAAAAACATCTGTGCAGAAATTGGGTAAGATCGGTTCAGATTTAGATATATATGGATCTATCTCCCTTTGCCGCACTAGAAACCCCATATTGTACTCGAATATCTTAAAATTTGGCACAACATCTTATAATCCAACTAGAAACACATATGCAGAAATTAGGTAAGATCAGTTCAGATCTAGATATAGCCCCCATACAAATTATTTTCATAACACCTTTACTTTCACTTTTGATATTTCAGGGTCATATTCTCTTCTTCTGTTTGCATTACAAATGTCCTTGTTGACTCTGTGACATCTGCAAATATATTGTGAAAGTTTTTAATTCTTGCTCTCCCAAAGAAACGTGAGGTAAATTATAATAAATTTTAATTTAAAATGTTAAAATAAAATTCCTACAAAATAATAGATTGCTGATAGACGGCAATAAAAATAAACTTGCATTGAACTTTAATGTGGAGCAAGAAATGTACAAATACAACTACAGCTAGTGCAACTGCAACTTCAACGAAGTGAATCTCTCAAGAACGCACTGGGGTAATTTATTGTCTTTGATTTACGCTTCTTAAGTTTTGCCCTCAATGAACAGTAAACCGAAGGAGTTACCACCAAAGTCATTACAACTACAAACCTCACAAGAACTAAGGCCAAAGGCAAAAGTGTTAAGACATGGCGGAGGAAATGCGCTCTAGAATGAGATAATAACATTGGCTACACACACACATACAACATTTACTGGGAAGTTGCCAGCAAAACGACCTTCACGACCACCGCTACCATTGGCCCGTACCGAACCGTCCCGTCCGACCTGCCCATCATGTGCAACCTAACTCCGCTTAAGCATGTACCGAGTATTCTGTTGCAAATATAATATGCAGCAGCAGAAAATTTATTACAATTTATTGTAGAACAAAAACCCCAGGACGAAAAACAAGTCAAGCGTTGCAACTACGCTGAAGTATTGTTCTAAGGACACACACACGCTCACGCTCGCACACAAAGCGATTAAGTTGAATTTGTAATTTGCAACTGTGAGTAGTTGCTGCCATTGCGTTTTCTCTCCACCAGACATGAAATAAAGGGTTCTTGTTCTCTATAAATGTTCCTTGCTGGCCCAAACGAATGCTACTCGTTTCCCAGTGAACTATACACATACCAACGATATACATGAGTTGGGGACGAAAGTTTTTTTGACACTGCTCCAGCTACCAGCAACATACAACGGCTAAGGGCGGTGTATACTTTCGGCGTGGCACTGTTGCAAGTGCAGTCGCACAATTATAAAATAGCAATTTATCACTTGTAATTTGTAACATTTGTTCATCGTTAACAATAACAATGGGAGGAAGAAAACTGTGGAGCATCTTCAGCAATAACTAAATCACGTAGCACTAGTTGTAATATCATCCTTGGTGGCCAGTATAGTTCTGGACATCACCAGGATCAGCAAAGCTTTCAATATTGACAAAATAATAAAGCGAATTATCTGGAGTCATCTCGCTGGTTATAACTAAATCACGGGCAAATTTTGAAATCGTAGCCGACATTTCATCAGTATAGTATGAGTTCACCTTTAACGAAACTTACAGTAAGTCTTTTAGGAATATGTCACTACTTTAGGGATCTATTTCAAATTATCTATCAGTCTAATCAACCTTTACTGCAGGTTCTGGCAATTTTGAAAAGCATCCGGATTAATAGTTGGGTTCTGCAAGATGTGGATGTGTGTGCTTACTAGTGTAAATCGGAGGTACATTTGTTTGGAGGCTTTACCAATAGATGGACTCATATAGTTCGCATAGGTATTCCTAATTCAAATATAACATGAAGTGGTCAAATGTATTAAGATCCGATGTAAGCTGTGTGTTCTACAGTGGTAATAGTTGACTTTGTGTCCCATTTGTATGGAAGTTATACCAAAACATGGGCCCATATAGCTCACCTATACAGTAATTATTCTAATAACACTAGTCAACAGTCAAAATGTACTCGGGATGCGATAATTTTTTCTGTGTAGATAACCTTGACATGAGCTCGAAAAACGCAATAAAAAATTTTTTTTTCGATTGGTTTTTTTTTATTATTTTTTTTTTAAATTTTAAAATTTTTTTTTTGGTTAATTTGTTTCGTCCGGCATAACTCGGGAACCACTAGCCCGATTTAATTGAATTAAATTTTAAAAAATTTAAAATTACAATTCCCTTAATCTGTTCATATATTGTTTGCCTATACAAGCAACAGTTTCCAAGTTAAAAATGAATATATAAAGGAAAAAACTTATTTTTTGCCTAAAGATTTAAATTTTTTTTTTTTAAAAATCCATAAAAAATCCAAAATGAAAAAAATGTCAAATCTTATTACTTTTACGAAAGTCACATAACCTATGAGCAAAATGAGACAAAGATCATGAAAATCGATGCACGCGTTTCGCTTTTATTCGCAATTGAGTAAAGGTATGAATTTCAAAAATTTGCTCGACATATGCACAACTTTGTCTATGGTAAGGTTTTTTCTTTTTTTTGATTCTCAGAATTAATAAAACGGAATAAACAAAGGGTTATTTAATTTGTATGATTGCGTAAGCAAAGTAATAAACGCTAATAAATGTGCGTGAACAATTAAAAGGAAAAAAGGAAAGGGGACTTTTTTAATTATTTGGGTTTTCCGTTGGCTACCTGTATGATTTTTTTACAGAAATGCAACCCACATTTAAGGGTGGTCATTATTCGGAAAATTTAAAATTATGTAGCCACCGTAAAAAAATATACACCCATTTATAAGTACCTGCCAGTAAAATACTAAACAATACACAGTATAAATAGGTCTTCATTGATCGATTTTACTCATTCAACAAGTGTCGACGAACGCGATAGTTAAAATGAGCAAACGTTCGCGAGGATTTGAATGCAATACCAATCCAAGTAATTTTTGTTACATGTGCGGAGAATACGTTTTTTGTTTTTCACCTAAATTGAGAGATTCATTTGAAGAGAGCTTCAATTTAAAGGTCTCAAACATAGATGAGCGGTGGACACCAAGTGCTCTATGTCCAAGGTGCTACGTACAGCTAGCTGACTCAAGGTAAGTGTAGATTACGAAATTCAAGAACATATATAACTTATTATTGAAATTCTTTCAGACGACAGCCGAGAATCATCATGCCAATGCTTTGGAGAGCTCCGCTTTGCCATGTAACAGATTGCTACTTCTGTCTTAGCAAAAAAACAGGCGTGGGAAAAAATATACGATGGACTTACGCTGCTGTTTCAACAGTGAATTTTCCAGTGCCATTTTCCGAAGAACCAGTGGACCCGCAACCGTCCGTTTCAAGATGGGCATCTAATAATGAGGCGATACATCCAACATCAGATCCGGAGACAGTAGAAACCACATCAGAATGCGAGTCAACATATACTTTGCATGGAGGTCAACGCTTATGTTCCCAAGCAGAACTGAACGATTGGGTTAGAGAATTGAAACTCTCCAAGGAAGATGCAGAGTTGCATGCATCGCGCATGGCTCCTGGTGTGGTGACAACAATCTACAGGAAGCGTCATGAACCATACGCAAGGTACTACACAAAAAAAGACAACATCTGTTTTTGTAAGGACATTCCCGGATTATTTGGTGAACTCGGGTACTCTTACGATCCAGGAGAGTGGCGTCTTTTCATCGACAGCAACAAGCAGAGCCTTAAAGCAATTTTACTGCACAACGGCAACGAGAAACCTTCGATTCCAATTGCTCATGCCGTTGACACCAAGGAAACATACGAAGTCATGGACAATCTACTAAAGTGCCTTAACTATGAGAGGCACGATTGGAAAGTTTGTGCCGACCTTAAGGTTATCGGTATCCTTTGTGGATTACAAGGTGGATTCACAAAGTACTGTTGTTTTCTCTGCCTTTGGGACAGCCGCGATCGTCAACATCATTACACCAGGAGGAGTTGGACAGAAAGAGTTAACTTCATCCCCGGCAGCGACAACGTGAAATATACACCACTCATAAAAAAGGAAAATGTTTTTCTCCCACCTCTTCACATAAAGCTCGGACTCATAAAAAACTTCGTGAAAGCTATCAACAAAGATGGCGAAGCGTTCGCCTATTTAAAAACCATTTTTCCTCACCTTTCATCGGCAAAGATTAAGGAAGGCGTTTTCGACGGTCCGCAAATTAAAAAGTTGTTGCAAGACCAACAGTTTGAGCACATTTTATCACCAAATGAAGCTGCAGCTTGGAACTCATTTCGGCAAATTGTTTCCGGATTTCTTGGAAACAACAAAAGCTCAAATTACAGAGAGATCGTCGAACAACTACTCCAAAATTATAAAAAAATTAGAGCAAATATGTCGCTTAAGATACATTTTCTACACTCGCACTTGGACTTCTTTCCGGACAACCTGGGCGATGTGAGTGACGAGCATGGTGAGCGTTTTCATCAGCAAATGAAAGAAATTGAGCACCGATACCAAGGATTTTGGAACGAAGCTATGATGGGGGACTATATCTGGTTCCTGATAAGAGAAACAGACCCACAACAATATAAAAGAAAGACAAAAGCACATAATTATTTTTAATTTGAAGGTTTTTATTTTTGTGTTTAGATATTTTTTTTTAAAACTTTTCTATAATTAATTAATGTTGATATCCTTAGGATAATTTCTTGTACATATATCGAATTGTATTTTAATTTAAAGTCATATATTTTTGTCACCCAACAAATTTTAATTTTTTTTGTAATAAAAAAGAAAAAACCTTACCATAGACAAAGTTGTGCATATGTCGAGCAAATTTTTGAAATTCATACCTTTACTCAATTGCGAATAAAATCGAAACGCGTGCATCGATTTTCATGATCTTTGTCTCATTTTGCTCATAGGTTATGTGACTTTACGTAAAAGTAATAAGATTTGACATTTTTTTCATTTTGGATTTTTTATGGATTTTTAAAAAAAAAAAAAATTTAAATCTTTAGGCAAAAAATAAGTTTTTTCCTTTATATATTAATTTTTAACTTGGAAACTGTTGCTTGTATAGAAAAACAATATATGAACAGATTAAGGGAATTGTAATTTTAAATTTTTTAAAATTTAATTCAATTAAATCGGGCTAGTGGTTCCCGAGTTATGCCGGACGAAACAAATTAACCAAAAAAAATTTTTTTAAATTTTTGAAATTCATACCTTTACTCAATTGCGAATAAAAGCGAAACGCGTGCATCGATTTTCATGATCTTTGTCTCATTTTGCTCATAGGTTATGTGACTTTACGTAAAAGTAATAAGATTTGACATTGTTTTTCATTTTGGATTTTTTATGGATTTTTTAAAAAAAAAAAATTAAATCTTTAGGCAAAAAATAAGTTTTTTCCTTTATATATTCATTTTTAACTTGGAAACTGTTGCTTGTATAGAAAAACAATATATGAACAGATTAAGGGAATTGTAATTTTAAATTTTTTAAAATTTAATTCAATTAAATCGGGCTAGTGGTTCCCGAGTTATGCCGGACGAAACAAATTAACCAAAAAAAAATTTTTAAAATTTAAAAAAAAAAATAATAAAAAAAAAACCAAACGAAAAAAAAAAAATTTATTGCGTTTTTCGAGCTCATGTCAAGGTTATCTACACAGAAAAAATTATCGCATCCGGAGTACATGAAATTTTTTTCAATTTGTTGAGTAGTGTAATAGATGATTTTTTAGCAATTATCTTTTTGGCAACACTGGTTTAAACAGCTGACGCACGTTTCGTGTTTTGTTTCACTGTCAAACATCTTCAGTTTGTTCTATGATTTAACCATGAATCGTCTTACAAACGAGCAACGCTTGCAAATTATTGAATTTTATTATCAAAATGTGTGTTCTGTTAAGAAAGTTCAAGAAAGCCGAAGATCAACTTTTTTACCGAAAAATTGTGTTCAGCGACGAATCTCAATGGGTACGTAAATAGGCAGAATTGTCGATTTTGGAGTGAATATCAGCCAGAAGCATTGCAAGAGCTACCAATGCATCCAGAAAAAGTCGCAGTTTGGTGCGGTTTATGGGCTGGTCGCATCATTGGACCGTACTTCTTCAAAGATGATGCGAATCGTAACTTAACTGTGAATGGTGAGCGTGTATGACGTGTGGTTTCAACAACGCGGTGCCACATGCCACACAGCACGTTTTTTTACCGAATTGAAATGTATTCGGATATAAAGTGGAGTGTATCATATAGTCGGCCCCGCCCGACTTTAGCCTTTCCTTACTTGTTTATACCCTACATTTGTGCATTTGTTTGTAACAATCAAAAGGAAACGAGATAGACCCATCGTTTATTATAGCGATCGACTTAAAATCATTTTTTGAGTCGATTTAGCGATGTCCGTCCATCCGTCCGTCCGTCTGGTCCATCTATTCTTGTAATCAAAGTCCAGGTCGCAATTGTTGTTAGAACTAAATGAAACTTTGCACAACGAAGTTTTATGGGATAAGGACGAACGCTATTTAATGTGAATCGGTTCAGATTTAGATATAGCTCCCATAAAAATTTTGCTTCCGATTTTACTTTTTCCGCTCTAGAAACCATAAACTTTGACATATTTTCTCCAAATTTGGCAAAACAGCTTATATTTCAACTAAGCACAGCTCTGGTAAAAATAGGATAGATCAGTTCAGATTTATATATAGCTCCCATACAAATGTCTCATCCGATTTGACTCCTTCCGCTTTAGAAACCACAAACTTTGACAGATTTTCTTCAAATTTGGCAAAACAGCTTATATTTCAACTAAGAATAGCTCTAGTAAAAATAGGATACGTCGGTTCAGATTTATATATAGCTCCCATACAAATGTCTCCTCCGATTTGACTCTTTCCGCTCTAGAAACCACAAACTTTGGCAGATTTTCTTCAAATTTGGCAAAACAGCTTATATTTCAACTAAGAACAGCTCTGGTAAAAATAGGATAGATCGGTTCAGATTTATATATAGCTCCCATACAAATGTCTCCTTCTTCAAATTTGGCAAAACAACTTATATAGGGTATAATGACTAAGTGTAGAATATCATATAGTCGGCCACGCCCGACTTTAACTTTCCTTACTGTTTTTTTTTTCAAAAGTACATATTTGCATTCATTAAAATCGGAGAACCCAAGAACATTTTCTGTTAATTTCACATGCAATTAGTAAATAGAAGGAATGGAAGAGATCCAGTGAATTTATCAAGTGTATTGCGTCGGGTGTTAAAGTATTTTTGTTGCATAGTTGTCCTTCGTATGAGAGAATGTTTGCCGAGGAGATCCGCTCGGATCGTTTGCAGGCCCCCATTGTAGATAGTGTCTAGGATCCTGTCGGTACCAGTTCGCAGTTTATTGTGTGTAGCTGCGCTCAGTGGTTACTTAAATATTGGAGTGGAGCGGACTGACCTTGACAAGTAGTCAGCCCAGGCCATGTCAATTTCAGCTCTCGTTTTAAAAATCGTTTTCCGATTTGTATAGAAGCTAAAATCGTTTTCATTTTCATACGTTAATCAGTTATTCCTTACGGTAACAACTCCGTCCGTCCGTCCATCTATTCTTGAAATCAAAGTACAAGTTGAAAGTACTGTCCGATCCTAACAAAAATTGGCACAAGGAAGTATTGTGGCCCAAGGACGAACACTATTTAATTTGAAGCAAATCGGTTCATATTAAGATGTAGCCCCCGTACAAATGTCGTTCCATATTTGGCTTTTTCCGCTCAGGAAACCACATATTTTACTATATTAGCTTCAAATTTGCAAAATCTCTTGTAATTAAAGTGGAAACATCTAAGGTGGAAATAGGTCAGATCGGTTAAGTTTTAGACATAGCTCATATAAAGATTTCACTCCATTTTGACTTTTTCCGCTCTAAAGACCACATATTTTATTTGAAAGTGGGCAAGATCGGTTCAGATTTAGATATAGCTCCCATACAAATTTCACTGTCAATTTGACTTTTTCCGCTCTAAAGACCATATATATAGTACCCATACAAAAATCGTTCCCGATATCACTTTTCCCCGAATTCAATTGTAAGGGTGTAGAAAGTGGAGTGTATCACAAGTAGGTCCCGCCCTACTTTTGCCTTTCTTTACTTGTTTATAATTGGCATCTTGGATCTAATATCAAAGATAACTGTGAGATGCTGACTTCTATACTGAAATTTGATTATGATATTGCATGAAGTAGACACAGGTTTAGAAGATCAAGATTTTAATTATAAACCATCTTGTGTAGAGAAAAGCAAGATGAGATATATATTTGATAAAGATTTAGTCCGTGCAAATGCAAGGACATACAAGAAGGCTTCCTTAAATTCACTTAGCTACAGATTCTGATCCGATCTACACACTATAATTTCTAGCTATAACATTAAGCTAACTTATACTGAAATCATCAGTCTCCTTCTTTATTCTAAGTCGACTTTCGTGCCAACATTGTTTGTAGCTACCTAATATTATTTCCGAAAAAAGAACTTTAACTTGGATGACATTGAAATAATTTGAATTTATTTTAAAACGATGATGATCCTGATGATGATTATGACGAACATGATTACCATTGTCACAGCTTCATTGTCATGTAGGTTACTAAAGGATTTTTAAATCTCATATACGTCCACACATAATTACATATAGATATGTTCGTGTGTACGCACACACACAAATACCAAGGCCCAATGCAATATTCGCTCCAACGCAAAGTGGATGTGGTAGGACACTACATTCAAAGCAAAACTGTAAGCAATGCAACGGGGATGAGATGATACATGAAGAAGACCCGACCGACCATTATGCCACAATTTTGTGGTTTTGTAAAAATGAATGTAGAATGTCTAACATCTATGCGACCGTGAGTGTGAACCAGTATTTGTAGAAGTGTGTGTGAGTCTGCGTCTGTGTGCGAACAGAGTTCAAATGTTATTTTATTACCCAAGCCCCCAGCACTGACAGGGTATGAGTTTGTGCTTGAGAATTGCTATCACGTTACCCATATTGTCCATTATAATTTGTCTGTTATTCAAAGCTAAAATTCAATTAGGATCTCTGAAATACAATTAATTGCTTCCTAGTTCATATTACCACCCACATCGTCAGTGGTGGTATCCTCCAAGTGTCCATGCACACAGCCTCGTACATACATACATACGAGTATGTCTCTATGCTCGTCTCTGGCTGGGTGTATGTAAATATTCTGTGGGAGTCAAGTTATACCAGCCGCCTACGAATGTAGAATGTGTTAGTTTTGTGTTGATACTTAACTTTATTAATGTTCAAGTTGAAACTTTAAAATATAATTTATGATGGGCTATATATTGCATTCGCCAATCAATCGAAGTGGCAGTGGGAATTAGCCCAAGTACAATATTAAAATGACAAAACTGTGTTACATTTCGAAGTAAATATACTAGATTTCAGCGAAGATGCCAAAGATCGAGTCAACATCTCGTCGAAGAGAAGGAAGTCGTCTCCAAAATGGAGAAATATGAAATTTCTAAACGACTTGACCGAATTTTATCAACAGTTATATCATGATGATCCCACCCTGAAATTTTGACAGGTTTTATAGCACCCCTATTCGACCCTGAAAAATTTTAGTTCTATAAACATTAGCCAGTTGTTCAGCATGTCAAAGGGAAGAATACTCACTGGAAATATTACAACTATCCAAATGTGGCACAATACTCATCGAATGCGTTACTACTAATCTTCCATGTTAAACTTCGAAATTTATCCAATCCCGATTTTCCCAATATCTGCAACAACTTTATGACCTATACCAACATTTTTAACATAAACAAGTCACAAAGAACACATCAAGGACAAACATACATACATATTTCTTAATACATATTTACATATGTTTTCTACTTGTAAATACGAAATAAGTGTTTCCTTCAATTTCCTCAGACAATAGACTTTTATGTGCGCATAAACATGTCTGTATGAATGTATGTGCGAGTGTGCGTGAGCCTGTATGTACTTCAATCGTCGAACAACTCAAATCCACTTATCAACCAATATTGCTTTCCTTGAACGAAATTAAGTTGTCGTCAAGTGTTTCCGCTTTTAACGAAATAAAGAAACTCGCACAACTCTTGCCAAAATTACTCGTACTCGTCGTATTTGTATGGGAACCAAACAACGAAACAACATGTGAACGTTTGAACAAATTTCCTGCCGGCGCACAGTGGCACATTTTGGAAGAAAACTGAAAATAGGCAAAAAAGGCTAGATACTCGTTTTCTTCGCCGAAGAAGGTGTGGAAAACGGGTACTAAGTCCTTTCAAAATGTTTTCCTTCTTATATACTCTCCACCATACCTTGAAATATCGACCTGAGACCCTGTAAAGTATATATATTATTAACCGTCATAAGATTCTAAGACGATGGCTGGATCGTCCGTCCTTCTGTTCGTCTATTGAAAGCACGCTAGAATCTAAGGACTCAAAATATTATTTAGAGCATTCCCCTTATGTCATAAACGCGCACCATAAAGTGATTTTATTTGGGGCATGAAGGGATAAAAATGGTACCTATCAAACGACAACAGCTAGAAACACGATATTCGGTGTGTACATTCCTCTAATTGAGTAGATACATAATATAAAAGTATTTTTTCCAAATTCGTACTTTTAAGTGATAAAATGGGAATAGAAGGATAAAAATGGTACCAACCAAAAGGGATAATAATTGTACCAAGCAGATGGCCGCATCTAGAGTCATGAAATTCAGGGTATACATTACTTTAACTGCGTAGACACGAAACATTAAAAAGGCTTTTCCAAATTCGTACTTTTAAGGGATACAATGGTAACCGAGGGATAAAAATAGTACCAACTAAACGGCTACAGATAGAATGATGAAATTCGGTCTGTACATCCCTTTAATTGCGTAGGTACGTAAAATAACGAGATTTTAGAAAGTCGTACTCTTAAGGGGCAAAATTGAAAAAAGGGATACAAATGGTACCAACCAAATGGTCGCAGCTAGAATCATGGAATTCGATGTATACATTCCTCTGGCTGCATAGACACCCAAAATAAAAAGATTTTTTCCAAATTCGTACTTTTTTACTTTTACGGCCAAAATTGGTTGAATCATGAAGTTAGGTTATTTTGGACTATGTAAGTGAGATAATGGATTTTCAAAATTTGTACTTTTGGAATTAAAATAGATTGGAAATACAACCAACTGTAGCACCTACTATCTACCAATATTTATGGTATTTAAGATTTTTGAAAATATAAATATAAGAATATTCCTTTTATGAATTGACTGGAAGTATTATTTCCATATGTAAACGTATTAGTAGCCATGCCTTATAAGCGTGGCTTGAAATAATGAAAAATATATATATTTATTTATAAAATTATTTTCTCAATTCTAAAGTCGGGCGGAGCTGACTATATAATACCCTACACCACTATATAATACCCTCCCCACGATTTGATTACTAAGTCCAGGTGTTTCATAAGAGCAATTTTTTGTAGTTCATATAAAGTAAACAGGTAAAAAATGTAGGATTTGGGGTCCGGGAATTCCCGGGAAAAAAATTTGGAATTTCCCGGGAATAAGGGAAATTTTTAAAAATATGTTATTGATTATTTTGAGCATTAATTTAGATTTACTATATAAATTGGAATTTTTAGATATATTTCAAATTCATATATTTACATTACTGACAATAATAATGGGTGTTTGTTTATTACTGTAAACAGAACATAAATTCGCTAAGTATAAATTTTTGGGAAAATCATGGGAATACAAACCTTGCACTGATCTTTATTGTGAAACAAAAATATCATACCGACAATACTATGGCTGATATAATGTAAATACTAAAACCTCGTACTAGTTAAACTTTAAATTTATTCTTTTTCTAGAAGAATTGACGAAATAAAAGGTGAAAATCTTCTTAAATAATAATTTACTTTACATATGAAACCAATAAGAAATTGTTAAAAATTGGGATACAATTATAATTTTTCTAGAGAAATCAAAAATGAATAGAAATTTATCCTACGATATATTTAAATAACCCTGAGTAAGAACTAATGACTGGACTATTTCAATGTTTTTATTTTTTATGAATTTATTTACTTAATGTTAAATTTTTTATATTGCTTTTACATTTTAGAATATTTTAGTTTGTTTCTGTAAATTTTTTATACGAATCTTCTAAATTAATTACGTCATAACATTCTCCGACTTATTTGTTTTCCTTAATCATTTTTTAATTTTGAACTTAGTGTAGGTGTAAGTCTCTTGTGTCTGTGATTTAAATGTCCAATTTAATGACGCCTTTAATTCTGAAGATTAGTCTAGAGTAAAACATTTGTAAAATTAAAAATAATCTGTAAAATATTTTGACATAAACATGTCAGTATTTTAACGTATTAATGCCCAATTTATTTATTGCTACAATAATAAAAAATATTTATTTTTAGATTATTATTATATTGTTTTGTTCTTATCGATCACTTACAATTAATAGACTTGATAAGGTGGCAACATTTTTATCCATTGGTTTTTTTCTTAAATGAATCAACAAGAAAAATCTGGCAGCAACACTATGAGAGTAAATAATAATAAATAATAAGCCCAATCGAACAGGGCTATAGTTTAATAATCAGGAATTACATTCATATTAAAAGTTATCAAAAAAAGTACGAAAACCTAGAAATAGTGTACACAGACGGGTATGGTGGGCGTTAATAGGTTAAAAAAGCTCACCAGTTACTAACTGTTAACATTTTAAATCATATTGGACATACCTAAAATAAACTATTTTTTCCCGGGAATTCCCGGGAATGAAACTTTTCATTCCCGTTTTCCCGGGAAATGAAAAAATCCGGGAAACCCCAAACCCTAAAAAAAGTAATATAACATGATCTGGAAAAATTGATCAAGATCCAATGACTAATACAGATTATTCTGCGGTAATACGATGAATCGGATAGACGATTGAAGGGGGGCCTATAACAACGCTTGGGGCCTGAGCGAAAACATGGGCCTATATAGTTCTCATTCACGGTAAGTATTCCTAGTTGAAATATAACATGATCTGCAAATTTTGATCAAGATCCAATGTAAGATGTATTTTCTAGGGAATGGCGGTCCATTTGGGTTGTACCAAAGTATGGACCCATATACTTTGCTTTCATAGTATGTCTTCTTAGTTGAAA
This sequence comes from Polietes domitor, assembly GCA_947397865.1. Lineage (NCBI taxonomy): Eukaryota > Metazoa > Arthropoda > Insecta > Diptera > Muscidae > Polietes > Polietes domitor. Next base: position 18,238,365 of record OX377619.1, on the reverse strand, counting down.
TATTATATAATCTACAAAATTTTAAAAACTTCCGAAGTAAAATGTTGGTCCTAGAGGCGTAATAATAAAAATGGGGGCCATTTGCAAGCGCGCTACACTAAAAACTGGACCCATACATATCACTTTGAAAGTAGGTATTCTTAGTCGAAATATAACATGATCTGCAAAATTATATCGAGATCTAATGCACGATGTGGATTCTAGAGATGCAATAGAAAAGAATGGGGGCCAAATTTGTATGGGGATTATACCAAAATATGGACCCATATATTTGACGTTCATAGTAGGAGTTGAAATATAATGTAATGTGCAAAATTTGAAAAACTTTCGATATCACGGGTAATAATAAAAATGGGGACCTTTTGTGAGGGCGCTACATTAAGAAGTGGTATAAAGTAGGTATTCTTTATTGAAATACAGCATAATCCGACAAATGCGAACAAGCTTAGATGTACAGCAGATCGATTCAGCTGGTGATTCTAAGCCGATCTGTATACTTAAAGGTGGGTCTAGCTCGATTATTTCTTGGTGTTACAAATATTTGGCGGTAAACTAACTTATAATTCCTTAGTCCACAAAATCCACAAATACCTTAGTCCAAAATCGTCAGCCTCTGTGAAATTCAATCCATGATGTAGGGTATATAAATTTAGGCCCGGCCGAACTTAACGCCGTTTTTACTTTTTTTACTTAACAGAGGAATATGACCAATTTGATGACAATGACGGGACAATTTCGCCCATCTTCGAGCTTAAACTAAGATTCGGAAAAATAGTATCACGTGCAAAATATTAATCGATTCCTTGACTGTTTTCGAGAGTTATCGTGTACACCAGCCAGACGGACGGACATGGCTCAAACAACTTAAAAAGTCGTGAAACGGATTTGGTCCAAACATACTTAGGGTCTTAAGTCACTCCTTCGATGCATTACAATTTTTCTCTGTCCCAAATGATATATACCCTCCTACTCTGTAGAGTGAGGGTATAATGAGAGAAAAATCCAGATTGATAAATAAAACACCCCCATCTAATATATGTTTAATTGACTAGTACGTCTTTATAATAGGGACGGTCTTGTAGCAGTTCTTTCATAATGGACCAATGTGCGTTACCACCGCTGCGCTTTCTCATCAAATAATTTTTAGCCAAACGAATATGTTCACATGCCATTTACCGCACATGTATACATCTGCCCGTGCATATGTGTGTATGAATGTTTGCTTGTGTGTGTGTGTTAAAAAAATAATCATAAATTTTGACGGCGAAGAAGAAGAAAAAATCGGAACTGTTCAGCTCTGCGTTCTGCGCTTTCGAAACATTTACACAAATCGTTTCATAAGTACTTGGCTGCTGATTTGTATAGTTTGAGTTGGCGGGGGTATGAGTGCCTCCTGTGTGTTTGAATGTTGCTCTTCGGCTGTTTTCATTTCTCCTCCCCCTTCAATTTCATATTCAAATAAACAACAACAAATAAATGTATGTATGCAAAACTTCAGAGATCGCGACGAGGGGTTGAACACCAAGGATGTCTCAGCAAACAAACTGAACTGAACTGAACAGAAAAGCAGAACAGAAACGAAACGAACAGAGCAGAGCGGAGCAGAGTTGAGCTGTGTTGAGCGGAAAAGGAGTAAAAGGAAGCGAGAATGTAATGTGATGTTTTCAAAGTTACTGTTAAAGAACAACATTTGTTTAACTTTTGTTGTTATTGTTGTGCCAAATGGCTGGCTTTTGAGGAGGAAGAGGGAGAGGAAGGCGATGGGGCAACAAACAAGTGTTACAATTGGTGTTGTTGTTATTGCCATTACGCCTGGATTGGTGCTGTTGGCGCTAACATTTCTATTCTTCAGCATCTCAGCTTTCAGCGCCCTGTGTCGCGCAAAAACGCGATATAACGTAAATAATTTAATTACAATTTAATCGCGACAAACTCAAACAATCTGTGACAATGACGTGGCGGCACAAACAACAACGCGTGCACAGGAAAAAAACCCAGTTAAAGTGGTAACGATTGTTTGTTTTTTTTGCCGCTTTGTTTGCGGCACAGTGGCACAATATTGTAGAAGTACTGCTAAAACCGATTTATTTGGAATGAGTTGAAGGTTCTAAGGAATAAAATAAAAAGTACACTCAAACCAAGTAAATTAACACAAAATCTGAGGAAAATTTTACTCAAATCAAGTAAATTAAGCCAAATAATTTTTTATTTATATTTTTATATAAATTTGCCTTAAACCAAATAAATTAATTACTAAGTAAAACTTTACTTTTTATAAGGAAATGTTTAATTAGAATAAGTTCAATTTAAATGATTTTGCTTCAGATTATGAAAAACTCATATAAAAAATTACCACAAGACATAATTCTCAAAGCGTTCATTATGCTTCTGCCATAAAGAGTTGAGCTATTACTCTTTCATTGATGCGAAGGTTGTGGGCACTTTCGCAGTGATTGTTGAGAAAAATATTCGAAGTCTTGTCAAACAAAAGAGAATTGCCTCTATTCAAGTATTTTCTAAACGCGCCTCAGTTTTTTATTAGTTCATTAATACTTGAATGTTTAAAAAACTTGACATAAATTTAAGCACTCATTAACTTCATTTCTTTAAGTAAAAATTTCCCATACAAAGAATTTCTGTAATATTTTCTTTCTCAAAACCCAAGAAATTTTCTTCCGCACAAGTATAAACTAAATGTGTTTTCACATAACTAAATAGATATGATTGCAGCAATTACCTATTTACCTAAAAAAAACTTAACTCATAGATAGTTAATTTCCTTCTCTTTTAACCCTCCCATGTCCGAATTTTATTTTTGCTTTTTGATGAGGTATGGGCCTAACTATTACTTCTATAGAGTCTTGGGTTTCTAATTCATACAGGACATGAGTAATAGGATGTTTTTTTAAATCATTATACTGCAGATATTGGTTAAACAAAAAAATATTTTTAAATGTTTCTTCATTTTAAAAGTTTTTGTTATACACGAAGAAATCCAATAAAAATAAGAAGAATTTCTAAACAATTTCGAATTACAAGAAACTCAAACAATTGAAATTTAACCTATGTTACCGAATTTGTTGGTTCTCTTTTAAATATTCCTTGTTACATATGTAAACAAAAATAAAAATTATTAATTCTGCAAAATATGCGATTTTAACGATTTTATAGGACTAACTAGCAATGTTGCCTATAGGCAACATTGGGCGTAAAATGGTTAAGATTTTAACAAAACTGGAGTAAAATTGTTGAACTTTACTCAGATTTAGGAATGCTTTTTTTATGAGCAATTGTCTTTGGAAAATGTTTAAAATCTCAAGTTTCTTCGTGATCTAAAGAAAATAAAGTTAATAAATGTCGGTGACATGTATTCCATTTCAAAATAAATATGTTCAAATAGCCATTAGCTCTGTCAAAGTCTGCCGGCAATCTAAATGAGAATTAGAACAAATTTATAACAAGATGCCCCCAAAGAAGAAAACACACCAAAGATTTAAAATATGGTGTCTGCAAGGATAATGGTGTCGCTTCAGCGTTTACATATATAGGGTGGGCCATATAACATTTAAAATGTTAACTACCGATTACTTTGACTTTGAAAGGTAGCACAACATTCATTTATATTTTCGGGTTTATGTTTGACATTTGCAAAATGGGACGCTGTACGCTCGAACAAAATTGGGAAATATTAAAAATGTACTTCCAAATTAGTGAATCTTTAACGCAAACTGTATGAAATTTAGGTGGAAAAATTTCGTATTTTTAGACGAACCTCATTTTCATCTCGGTGACTATGTCAATAAGCAAAATTGCCGCATATGGGGTTCAGAGAACACATATGTGACTATTGAGAAGCCAATACATCCACAAGGAGTCACTATTTGGTGTGAATTTTGGGCATGTACAGAAAAATTGGGTTTATCGCTTGAGTTACTGCCGAGCCAGTCGTGGCTGTCATATGAATGAATTGGGTTCCATTATTAAATGACAAAGTTCAACCTTTCCAATAAAATCAAAAATTTGAAAAAAATAATCAGTATATGGTCAAATGTGTGTATGATGGAGCGTGATTCACGACCTTTCCATTACAAAAACAAAAACTTCCTTCGTAAGAAGAAATAACTTGATGGAATAGCTTACTATTACATTCAAAGCGCATAGATTTACACATAATTTACTTTAACAATAGAACATTTGCTCATCCTTTTAGCTGCGTACTTACTTAATGAGCAAAGAAAGTAAGATTTTTGGAACTAAAAATCTGAATTTTTACACTGAACGTATCCTATCTTCCAAGAGTGAGAGGTAAAAGTTACCCTACATAAATGGGAAACACCTGAACCTTTCTAAATATGTTTTATAATGGTACTGAAGGAAATAATTTATGTTAAACCAAAATCTTACTTGATACAATAAAAAATGTTCTCCATTCATATTGAAAAACAAGTAAGGAAAGGCTAAAGTCGGGCGGGGCCGACTATATAATACCCCACACCACTCCCTGCGTATATACCTCGATTTAAGTAACCCAGGTATTTCATGGAAGCAAATTTTATGTAGTTCATATAAACTATACTATAAATTCATTTTTAGTCAAATTTAATGAAATTATAAATAATAAAGTAATTTATCCAATTTTCCAGCAGATATTCCGAGCAAAGTTAATATAACATGATATGGAAAAATTGATCAAGATCCAATGATAAATACAGATTATACAGCGGTAATAGGATGAATCGGACGGACATTTGAAGGGCGCCTATAACAACAATTGAGGCCTGTGCCAAAACATGTTATATATATTTCTCATTCACGGTAGGTATTCCTAGGTGAAACATCTAATGATCTGTAAAGTTTGATGAAGATCCGATGTAAGATGTAGTTTCTAGAACTGTTATAGAGCAGAATGGGGCCTCATTTGGATTATACCAAAGTATGGACATATAGGCATCTCTCAAACAAGTATGGAAAGGCTAAAGACGGACGGAGCATACTATATGATACACCCCACTTTCTATCTCACTACAATTCAATTCGGTAAAAAAGTGAAATCGGGAAGGATTTTTGAAGCCTGGAAATGTATGTCTTTGACAAAAAAGGTTAAATCGGAAAGAACATCTGTATAGGGGTATATTGTAAAATTTGGCCAAAATCGGTTAAAGATTCGGGAGCAACATTTGTATTGGGGCTACATCTAAATATGAGCCGATCTTACCCATTTCAGCATACGTGTTTCTAGTTCAATTTTAAGATGTTGTGCCAATTTTAATGAAAATCGGGTACAATATGCGGTTTCTAAAGCGGAAAAAGTGAAATCGGGAGCGACATTTGTATGGGGGCTACATCTAAATCTGAACCGATCTTACCCACTTTCACCATAGGTGTTTTTAGTTGGATTATAAGATGTTGTGCCAATTTTAGAGGAAATCGGGAACAATATGCAGTTTCTAGAGCGGAAAAAGTGAAATCGGGAGCGACATTTGTATGGGGGCTACATCTAAATCTGAACCGATCTTACCCACTTTCACCATAGGTGTTTTTAGTTGGATTATAAGATGTTGTGCCAATTTTAGAGAAAATCGGGAACAATATGCAGTTTCTAGAGCGGAAAAAGTCAAATCGGGAGCAACATTTGGATGGGGGCTATATCTAAATCTGAACCGATCTTACCCACTTTCACCATAGGTGTTTTTAGTTGGATTATAAAATGTTCTGCTAATTTTAAAGAAAATTGGGAACAATATGCGGTTTCTAAAGCGGAAAAAGTGAAATCGGGAGCGACATTTGTATAGGGACTATATCTAAATCTGAACCGATCTTACCCACTTTCACCATAGGTGTTTTTAGTTGGATTGTAAGATGTTGTGCCAATTTTAGAGAAAATCGGGAAAAATATGCAGTTTCTAAAGCGGAAAAAGTGAAATCGGGAGCGACATTTGTATGGGGGCTACATCTAAATCTGAACCGATTTCCTCCAAATTCTATACCGGCCAAAAAAAAGTAACTTCTGCCAAATTTCATGAAAATCGGAACACAATTGCGACCTGTAGAGTGCGAACAAGCTTAGATGGACAACAGACGGACGGACAGACAGACAGTTAAATCGATTCAAGGTGGGTCTAGCTCAATTATTTCTTGGTGTTACAAACATTTGGCGGAAAACTAACATATAATATCCTAGTCCACGAAGTGGTGTAGGGTATAATAAGAAAAGTAGTCAATGCTGGAATAATTTCTAGCATATACGCGATTTGACGTTTTTTAATGCTAATTTCTCAAAATAATTCCTTGGTCTTGGCCTAATTTCATTTTCTACAAAGCTCACAAATGTTTATTAGATCAAAAGTTATAGACTTTTTGCCGATAATAAATTGATTGCACCACTGCGTGCCATTAGATTTTACTGTGAAGGACCGATGTTATACCAGTGATCTACTCACGTTCCATATCCTTAAGGCGAATATCGAGGAAGTCATTCGTGAGATAGAGCCAGAAACCTTCTACAAGGTGTTGGAAAATTGGGTTGACAGGATGCGCTATTGTGAAGACAGCCGATGTAGCCACATTAAAGATCTTCAAAAATAAACCAATAATATACAAAATTTATTGTTATTTGCATATTTCCATTCAATTTTCCTTTTTTTTACATCTCACACCTACGTTCCTTTTTAAGGGCAGATTTTATTTTTATTTTTTTTAACTAATAACAATTTACTTCAACTTATCTGCTTTTCTAATATATGTATCAATTTTGTACACTTTTTCATAATATTCAATCGACTCTAGCAAAATCGAATGCTGGGTGATATGTTGATATTAATATCAAATGACTAAAATTGTTGAAATTTTGATGTGCTACATTCTTCATATTCCAATTTGAAATCTTTGAAATCGAATTTTTAGACTTTCGACAATAGAGATGTGCAAGATTTCTAAATAAGAAAATTTAAAATTCACATATTTTCTGGCTAAGGTATATCTTTATCTCTTATTCAAATCAGTCTCATATTTGTTTCTTTATCGTAAGAACATAATTTTCTAACATGTAATAGGTGATCTGAAAATCAGAAAAAATAAATGTTACCTTAATGAAAATTTAAAAAAATCGTTACACTTCAACCGGATGATATACGTGTGAAACTATAGGCGAAATGGAGTTTCCATTTCCTCATCCTGTTGCCCTTTCACAGCACTACAAATTTCCAAAGAATACAATTTTTCAAAAATTATTTAAAATACTTATTCGCACTCTATGATAACGGTATTGGTGCAAAATTATAAATAACATGCTTCTAGCTGTATTAATTCAGCATTAACAAATATTTCAAATTTACCCCTGAATATATTCATAATTTACTTTTTAAGAAGGAAATCTTGAAATGGTTTTTAATGCTAAACTGATGCAGAGTGTCCATTAGTCACGTTAGATAATTTATTTGCTTATCTGTCGCCATACCAGTTTCATCCGTTTTATTCTCAGAATTACTCTTTTGCTATGCCATATTATCTTTTTTTTATATTTGTATAATATAATTTGTAATATTCACACACTTTGTTACATTCCCGCGATGTGAAGCCTTCTTTTAACTTTCCCATTTTCCTATTTTTTAATTTAGTTTTAATGATTTCCTTTTTCACTATATTATCTCGTTTTCGTTTGTATCCATCCTATAGTTTTTAAAATTCTCTCAATTTAAACTTTTTAAACAATTAAGCCAAATATAATCAATTATTGATTCCTTATAAACCTATCAGTTGGAACACAACCTCAGCCTATTATGTTTTCCGTCTTATCCGATACTGTCCCACCGTGCATCACACTTCTTATCCTTTACCATGGTCGTCGTTATTTGAGTTTTTAATCTTGGTTCATTCTTCTTGATTTCCAACAATTTACACAGATTATATTTAAGGATATTGTGTTTGTTATTACATTATACGGGTATTATAAAAATAAATTTAATAAATTTGTACTGAAACTAATTGAAAGGAAGTGTAACAACATTACGTTGCTTAAGGACCAAACCAAACAGCACAGCCAACCGAACATCGGGTGATGGCCATGTGATTGTGTGTGTGTGTAAATGGAGACGAAGAACATAAAATCGTTTTGCGTGTTGTGTCAGAGTTGTCAATTCAGTGATATTCGTTTGTGAAATTTGTAAATAATGTGATTGTCACAAGGACAACTTAGTGCTTGGTTTTTGCATATTTGTTTCAAGAGAGACAGAGCGATGTCCTAGTCGCTCCAACAGATTTTCCACAAATCTGGCAAGAGTACTTTATATATGAAGTTTAATTTAGCAAATCTTTAAAAAAATATAAAATATAATTTATCGGATATGTTGGACACATATATTTTCCGAAATTCCTTTTGAGAACTTTCGAAATTCATCTAAAGGATATGAGATCTTAGAATTAATATTTTCTAACATCCTTCAGAGGGTATATCAAAAATCTAAATGGGCAATGTTTGTACCTAAATAAAGAGTGATTTTTTTGAGGTTAGGATTTTCATGCATTAGTATTTGACAGATCACGTGGGATTTCAGACATGGTGTCAAAGAGAAAGATGCTCAGTATGCTTTGACATTTCATCATGAATAGACTTACTAACGAGCAACGCTTGCAAATCATTGAATTTTATTATCAAAATGCGTGCTCTGTTAAGAAAGTTCAGAAAGAAAGAAATTGTGTTCAGCGACGAAGCTCATTTTTGGCTCAATGGGTACGTAAATAGGCAGAATTGTCGATTTTGGAGTGAATATCAGCCAGAAGCATTGCAAGAGCTACCAATGCATCCAGAAAAAGTCACAGTTTGGTGCGGTTTATGGGCTGGTGGCATCATTGGACCGTACTTCTTCAAAGATGATGCGAATCGTAACGTAACTGTGAATGGTGAGCGCTACCGTGAGATGATATCCAACTTTTTTTTGCCCAAAATGGAAGAACTGAACTTGGTTGACATGTGGTTTCAACAAGATGGCGCTACATGCCACACAGCTCGCGATTCTATGGCCATTTTGAGGGAAAACTTCGGAGAACAATTCATCTCAAGAAATGGACCGGTAAGTTGGCCACCAAGATCATGAGATTTGACGCCTTTAGACTATTTTTTGTGGGGCTACGTCAAGTCTAAAGTCTACAGAAATTAGCCAGCAACTATTCCAGCTTTGGAAGACAACATTTCCGAAGAAATTCGGGCTATTCCGGCCGAAATGCTCGAAAAAGTTGCCCAAAATTGGACTTTCCGAATGGACCACCTAAGACGCAGCCGCGGTCAACATTTAAATGAAATTATCTTCAAAAAGTAAATGTCATGGACCAATCTAACGTTTCAAATAAAGAACCGATGAGATTTTGCAAATTTTATGCGTTTTTTTTAAAAAAAAGTTATCAAGCTCTTAAAAAATCACCCTTTACAACACTAATTCTTCAAACTTTTTACTACACCTCAGTGTCATCAAATTAAAATTGAGATTTTCCCGCCAACAAAAGTTGACATCTCTGTCAACGGATATGTTTTCATTTGCGGTGCTGTGTATGTGTGGCGACCAACGGCGGTCTGTGTGCGTGTGGATGCGACATTATGCTGCGTTGTGTTGGTTTATGTCTGTGTCGCTGTCGGTGTAACATTTATGTAACTTCCAAGTAATAAAACAGAGATTAGTTTGTGTTTTATAGGTAAATTATAACATCCTTAATGTTTGTGTCATAGATAAACATTGCAAGTTGTGTCCCCCCGTTTGCGCCTTCCGCCCATTAACTAAATAACAGCGGCAACAGCAACAACAAGAGCAACAGAAACCGTACCAAACAACAATAAGGACAACAAGGGCATTACGAAGCATATGTCTTACATCTTTTGTCAACGTAAATTGCCTTAATTTCATGTTTGTCCTTATTGTTGTTGTTGTTGGAAAAACCTCAAACTTGTCCCCAACTCAAACACACACCCACACACACCCACACACACGCACACTTTCTGCTGCCCAAACACTTGTGTAGGACAACATTAACAACAAGACTACCAAACGTATGGACAACACCAGACCAAGAAGGAGGACCATACCAACCCAAAGTATGAGACGATGTATGTCCTAAATAATCTTTTGGAAATGTAATAATAAAAAACTTTGTGTTTTTTATTTATGGATGTCTGTGTGGATGTACGAAGAATACCAACAGCAACAATAACTGCAAAGAAAAAAAAAATATCGTGCAATCTTTTTATCTTAAAAATACCCACGCACACTTGAATACAGCTCGTGGTAAATGAATGGTGACCGCTATGGTTATACAGTGCAGCACGAAAAAAATATAACCATATACGGGCACCCTACGTGATAAAAGACCAAAAAAAAAAGACCCGTGTCTCCCAGTTTTGCCTAAAGTAATTCACTTTTTTATGGGCCCAAAGATTTGGCGCCTCGGTGTCATTTCTGCAGAAAGTGATAATTTTCTCAGGCTCATATCTTGCAAACCGTTTGGAATTTTAATTTACTGTCTGAGGCAAAATTGTAGCTATTGTCATAAAGAACAAAAATTTTATAAAATCAAAAAACTTCATCTCTAAGCTCAAAATCGCAAAAAACTTCAAACAAGTAAGAAAGCGTCAGTCGGCTAAGCCGACTTATATACCCTCACTCTCAGAGAATATGTTTATGGATGGACTTAAAATGTGCTGAGCGCAGGAGTATGTTTGGGGGAGGTACTGGAAGTTTGTGCCAATTGGAACCAGCTTCCACATTTGTTAATACTTGTAAAAATGATCAAATATGAAGTCATAGTGGATTTCAGTAAACGCTATAGGAGTTATAAAACATTTAATTTTACCTAGGATAGAGCCAACTGTGTGGGAGGTACAAAAAGGGACGTGACTAAAGCGTAAATATTTTTTATTATAAAACAAGTAAGGAAAGGCTAAAGTAGGGTGGGGCCGACTATATAATACCCTACACCACTCCCTGCGTATGTACCTCGCTTTGATTACTAAACCCAGGTATTTCATGGGAGCAATTTTATGTAGTTCATATAAAATAAAACTATAAATGCATATTTGGTCAAATTTAATGAATATGGTAAATAATAAAGTAATTGATCCAATTTCAAGAGATATTCCGAGTAAAGTAAATATAACTGGAAAATTTATCAACATCTAAAGACAAATACAAATTATACAGCGGTAATAGGATACATCGGACGGACATTTTAAGGGGGCCTATAACAACACTTGAGGCCTGTGCCAAAACATGCGCCTATATATTTCTCATCCGATCCGATGTAAGATGTAGTTTCTAGAGCTGTAATAGAGAAGAATGGGGTCCCATTTGGGTTATACCAAAGTATGGACATATGGGCATCTCCCAAACAAGTAAGGGAAGCCTAAAGTCGGACGGAGCCGACTATATGATACACCCTACTTTCTATCTCATTACAACTCAATTCGGTAAAAAAGTGAAATCGGGAAGGATTTTTGAATTATGTAAATGTATGTGTTTGACAAAAACTGTTAAATCGGGAAGGACATTTGTATGTGGGTATATTGAAACTGGAACGATGTGACCCCCTTTCACCATGTATGTTTATTGGTGAAATATAATATGTAAAGTTTGGCCAAAATCGGTTAAACATTCGGGAGCGACATTTGTATGGGTGCTATATCTAAATCTGAACCGATCTTACCCACTTTCAGCATAGGTGTTTCTAGTTCGATTATAAAATGTTGTGCCGATTTTAAAGAAAATCAGGTACAATATGAGGATTCTAGAGCGGAAAAAGTCAAATCGGGAGCGACATTTGTATGGGGGCTATATCTAAATCTGAACCGATTTCCTCCAAATTCAATACCAATCGTCCTTGGACAAAGAAAGTAGCTTCTGCCAAAGTGCATGATAATCGGACAGCAATTGCGACCTGTAGAGTGCGAACAAGCTTAGATGGACAGCAGACGGACGGACGGACAGACATAAATCGATAAATCGATTCAGCTGGTGACTCTAAGCCGATCCATAAACTTAAAGGTGGGTCTAGCTCAATTATTTTTTGGTGTTACAAACATTTGGCGGAAAACTATCTTATAATACCCTAGTCCACGAAGTGGTGTAGGGTATAAAAAACATTTTCAAACATCACAATGCAAATTATTTTTTCTACCCGTATGAATGTTATGTCGGTTTTATTGTAACCAAAGTTTATGCCACTTTATGTGGGTAGTACCAGAAGGGGTGTGTCAATTTCACCCATATTCCACTCGAATGTACCTTCTATAAAGCATTGCTAAATATAAAATTTCAGAGTATTCGGATCATCTGTATAGAAGCTATAACAGTTTTAATTTTACGTAGTTTAGGGTGGTTTGTGTGGGAGGTACCAGAAGGGGCATAGCAAAACCTGCCATAATTAGTACACATATAGCTGATTCTGAATATCCGCGTGGAAGTTACATTGGTTTTAATTTAATATGGGAATATGGGTCATTTGTATGGTCACGCCCAGCAGGGGCGTGGTAACATCGCCCATTTTCGAATTTAAACTAATTGTGGGAAAAATATTACCATGTGCAAAGTTTGAATTGATTCCTTAACTCCCTACGAGAATTATCGTGTACACCACCCAGACGGACAGACATACATGGCTCAAACATCTGAAAATGTTGTGCGACGGAATTGGTTCAAACATACATAGGGTCGGACGGACGGAGATACATGGCTCGAACATCTTAAAATGTTGTGCGACGGATTTGGTTCAAACATACTTAGGGCCTTAAGTCACTTCTTTAATGCGTTACACTTTTTTCTGTCCCAAATGATATATACCCTCCTACTCTGTAGAGTGAGGGTATAAAAATTCGAAAAAAAATTTCCCCTGTTCAGGCCGTTCAAAATTTAAGGAAACCATCAACTACAAAAATGTATCTAAGATCTCAAAAAACAACTTTCTAGAACATATGAACTTCATAGGAATGATTCTTAACACACTTTAGGTAGGAAAAATATCTTGCAGGGCTGCTTCTGTTAACGATCAGTCCGACTACAGTGCGTATGAGTGATATGATCCTTAATCAGCAGCACGTATACGTTACCTACACACACTGCAGCCTATAAGATTTGTCAAATCTGTTATCTATTATTCAGTCACTGATTCCAAATCTTAATCTTAACAGTTTTCTAAACTCTATTTTTAAGAATTTCATTTGAGGTTGTCAACTTTACGTAGAAATGCAGTAACATATTAAGGAAATTCCAATTTTATATATTAAATTTGCGATGTTTAAATACAACTTAGGGGTTTGAAAAGAATTCATGTTCTGAATGGCATTGAGAAAAAATCCTATATTTCAATTCATTCTTTATTTAAATGGTTTAGAAGTTCACTATTCGAATTTCCCCTACACCTAGATTGTCGAAAAATTCCCCTAAAATACAAGAGATTACAAATGAAAAAATAAGATTATTTTCAATAAAAGTATAATTTTAAAACAAATTAATATGAAAGGGCAAGATACATTGCAGCAGTATTTTATTTGACTGAATTGTTTGCTCATTTTTAAATTCATTCAGTTTTACATAAATTTAGTTGAAGAGAAAGTAGTTACATATTTAGTTTGGCATATTACTCTTCACTTAAATCCCTAAAATCTCCACTTTATTGACACTGTACATGTTTTTAGCAGAAAACAAGTCGATCATTTTATAGAATAAATCATTTGATGGAATAAATTTATGGCATCCGTTAGGAATATCTCACTCTTAACACAGCCTCAACTGTAGGAATATTCATTTTAGAAAATTCAAATTATACTTTCCGAATGATTGCATATCTTTGAGATATGTAATATCTACTTAATGTACTTTGTCGATTAATTGCTTAAAAAAAATTGCTTCCAAAAAAAATGTCCTAACAAATTCTACCCCAAAAAATACTCTAAACCAGAAAAGATCATAGATCTAGGCGAAAAATAATTCAGTTGCCAGTTTAGGCAACACTGATGCAGTCAGAGCGACATATACACGGAATTTCATTATTTTACAGCCGTTTGATACCATTTTTATCTCCTTTCGGCCAGGTCCACCTAAAAGTACGAATTTCTAAGAATTATTTTTATTGTATGAGTCCAGTCAGAGGATTGTAAACTCCAGTCGTATGTCCAGTCGTATTATCCACCTATTTTTTAAGTCTACGTAATTAGAAGAATGTATATTACGGGGTATTTTCAATCCTAATATTTCAGTCTCTGGACCAATTATGCCAGTTTTCAATCCCAACCGATTGACAACCATTAGAAATGTATGTGGGAAAACGTAACTTGTTTCGTTCGGATGTTAGAGTGATTTCATTAGAGGGCATGGCTAGATCGTCTTAGAATTTTACCACGATCAAGAATATATATACTATATGGGGTCTTCGATGACTATTTCAATGTGTTGCAAAAGGAATTACTTAGGGCCAAACTATTTTTTGGCAGAGGTGGATTTCAGACACTTCAATTTCGTCCATTTTCGAACTTAAACTATGTTTGAAAAAACCCGTTTGTAAAGTTTGAATAAATTCTGTAACTCCTTTCGGCAGTTATCGTGACGGGCGGACATGGATCAAATATCTTAAAATATCGTGGAACGGATTGGGTCCAAACATACTTTAGTCATTATTTTAATGCGTTACACTTTTTTCTGTCCCAAATGATATATATCCTCCTACTCTCTAGAATGTTAAGTTTGACCGGGGCGAGTGGTTTGGTTGGTACCATTTTTATCCATATACCAAAAAGTACAAATCAATACAATAAAATAAATTTTGGATCGCGTTTACGCTATAAGGAGAATATGTACAAAATTTCATTTTAAATATGTAAATGTTTATCCAAATATAAAAAGGCTTCAGTTGGACAAATCCACATTAAAATATATTATATTATTTATATGTACTAGGCTCAGTGCATTTTAATATATGTTACGATATTGCAGTCCGTCATAATTCTCAGCCCAGTGGCTGTGAATGCATAATTGTATTCAAATCTTATTGTAAATTTTTTTTGAGTATTATTGCTGGCCGTCTTTTTATGTATCTGCTGCGAAGTCTGTTACTCTATTCGGCAGTAATTCATTCAGAATTGTTACTTTTCGTGGCGTGGCATCCTGTGCTCTTTTTTATAAACTTGTTTATGGCTTTTGTTGTTGTTGCTTTTGCTGTTGTTACTTTTTAACTATATAAATCTTTTTGTTAAACTTTTATAATTGAGTTGTGGCTGAGAGTGTTAGATCTAACTTTATTTGTGTTGAGCAAACAAAACAAAACACGACTAAAATTAAAATCTAAAGCCCAAAATGACATCTTGTCGAGAGCCATCATGCATAGAGGCGAAATAGCCAAACAAAAGTGAAACATGTTATAAAAGAAGGTGGTGTAGAAAGTGTAGGAAAAAGTAGAGCACTAGGATGGTCCAATTAACATTTTAAATTTGAACTACCGATTATTTTGACTTTGAAAAGTAGAATAACATTCATTTTTATTTTGCAGGTTTATGTTTGACATTTGCAAAATGGGACGCTATACGCACGAACAAAAATGGGAAATATTAAAAACTTAATTTCAAAGTTGTGAGTCTTTAACGCAAACTGTAAGAAATTTACGTGGACAATTTTCGAGAAGAGTTCGGCCTTCAGTTCAGCCTCCATGAAGCTCATTTTCACCTCGATGGCTGTGTCAATAAGCAAAATGGCCGCATATGGGGTTCAAAGAACACACACAAGACTATTGAGAAGCCAATGCATCCACAACGAGTCACTGTTTCGACAATTTTTATTAATTGCGTTTAGAGTATTTCATGCATTGAATTAATATGGCAACACAATCACTCTATACAAAAGGTCCACTGATGAGTTATTCCAAAACAGGGTATGAAATGTGTGTGGCATTTGAAAGTTAATAAATCATTAAATCTAGAAAAGCACAATGTATTCATGGGTTTTGAGATGTGGATAAATTACACTATGCAACAATAGTTTTGTAGAAGGGTCATGTATTACATTTTCTGATGCATTTTGGCTTTCTAAAAAATTAAAAAAATATGTTATTTTTTATTTTTTTACTAAAATTCCAATTTCCGACAAAGTTACCTTAAATGGAAATATATGTTAAATAAATAGTACTCATGATGGCTACAAATATTGCGAATTAAACTTTTACATAGAAACAGTGGTTTAGGAGCAGTCTTCAAAAATTTGGGGAAAAATATATTTGTTTTTGAAAAAAAAAAAACTAATTTTGTTGACACGAAAAAATCACAAAAAATATAAAAAGAGTCTGAAAAGGTATTTTTTTAATACAGGAATACAAGAGGACCATTTCAAATTTTAAATTTGAACTGCCGATTACTTTGACTTTAAAAAGTAAAATAGCATTCATAGGTTTGGCATTTGCAAACTGGGACGCGTCCGATGTGTTTTCGCTTCGCCCAATTCAGATTGTTTGGCAGGAGATGAAATCGTGTTTTCAGATGAAGCTCATTTTCATCTCGGTGGCTATGTCAATAAGCAAAATTGCCTTATATCGAATAATCAGCAGAAATTTTGATATCAATTGGCTGCCTCGGAGCTGTGAATTGAGCCCTTTAGATTATTAGTAGTGCACTACCATATTAGGAAAATTGTAATTCTTCATTATATTAATATTAATAGTCCTTTACTATATATAAATACTAATATAATTTTTAATCAGAAATCTTCAAAAATGTGTCCTAAATATTACAGCTGTGCCGGGATAACAAGCTGCGATAACAAAAACGTTAATACATTTTTTTAGTTTTGCTCAAAATAAAAAATTATATTTTCACATTGTCGCAAACTACATAAATATATATCAAAAAATATATGTATGTATCAAAAGAAATTTTCCAAAAAACATTTTGTTTTGACTTTATTGGAATTAGCCTCTATAACCATAATTTTGACTTACACTGGCTTCCAAGGCTAAGCCAAAAATTTTTAACACAAAATTATTTTTTCAAAATTTGTTATCACACCCACATTGATATTGCTTTTGGCGACAATTTTAAGATATTTTATTTTCAGTGAAATTTAATACTATATTTAGATTTTTGTTATCGCAGCTTAGTTATTCAGTCTTAAGAAAAAAACAGCCATATATTAGGTAAAAATAATTTCCCTCAAGCCCGATTTTCCCATTTGTAATTTCTTGATTACATCTACAGCCTAAATGTCTGCACCATTTCGATAGGAAAAGTTGTAATGTTGAAGAACCAATATGTTTCAGAGTGGAATGTACACACCTTATTTCATGATTTTAGCTACAGCCGTTTTATTGGTACCAGTTTCTCCCATTTTTCCATTTTGGCCCTAAAAGTACGAATTTAGAAAAAAATCGAGTGCAAATACTGAATATCATGAATTTAGCTACAACCTTTTGGTTGTAGCCAAATTTAGATCCTGGTGGTACGATTAACGGAAGATATCTTTATTATTGCATCACCGCAGTCAGATAAGTGTACACTCCGAATTTCATTATTATAGCTGCAGCCGTTTGGTTTGTACTATTTTTATCCCCATTCGCCCCATTTTCCGACTAAAAGGACAAATTTCGGAAAAAATGTTTTTTTATTTCGTATCTTCACAGTCAGATGAATGTATACATTGAATTTCATGATTTCAACTTCAGCGGTTTGGTGGGTACCATTTTTATCCCTCTTTTCCAATTGCTTCCCTTAAAAGTACGTATTTTGAAAAATACCCCTATTTTACGAATCTACGCAATTAGAGGGATGTACATTCCAAATTTCATGTTTCTAGCTGTTATCGTATCATTGGTACCATTTGTATCCCTTTTTGTCCCCTTCACCCGCTAAAACGGTGCTTTTATGCTACAAGAGGAATGTACGCAACAAATTTCAAATGCATTTAAAGCAGAAATTAAAAAAAATTGCTTAAATAGTATAAATATTAGGGAGTACTTTCAGTCCTTGTTACGGATTTTTTTTCCTCTGGGCCGATTTCGCCCACTATCAATCCCAACCGATTTGCAACCATAAGACACATTTAGGGAAAATTTAAATTGAAATTTAATTTTTGTTTAAATAAATTAAAAAAATTGCATAAGTAGTCTAAATATTAGGGAGCACTTTCAGTCCTTGTTAGAGAAATTTTTTCCCTCTGGACCGATTTCGCATTTAGGGAACATTTAAATTGAAATTTAATTTTTGTTTAAATAAAATCTCTTTACAAATTAGATAAGAGAATATTTTATTTTAGTTTGTAATAGCTGGCATCTTAACGAGGAACACAAGGCCTAGTTAAAGAAAATCTATGATTAAATGTTGAAGTTATGGTCCTTACTGTACAAGAGCATGTCGTCTTCACGTATGACTACATTTATTCATGGATTTTTTTTCAACAATGCATTGTTCTCTTCTTTAAGCCATTAGAAACGAATTCGAAATATATTTTATATTTTATATCTTTTATTCGCGCTATTTAAACAAAAATAACAAATCATGATTTTTTTAATTCTTTGCATCTACAAAGAGATTCATAACTTCTACATATATCCATCGATTTTTTACATATAAACATTGTTTTTCTTTGCGTTAGAATTTTAGGTATTAAAAAATAAATCAAAATATTTTTTCCGACTTTTTTCTATTTTTTATGATTTATTCGTGCCAGCGAAAATAGATTTTTTTTTTTTTCAAAAAAAAATAATTTGTTCCCAAATTTTTGGAGGTTGTTCTTATTCACTGTATTTATATGAAAGTGTAATTCGCAACATTTGTAGACATTATAATTACCTTTAACTGGACGTATAAAAGGATGCAATCAGACTAACATATCTAAAATGAAACCTATTCAAAGAAACCTACAGCGAAATTTTTAATTTTAGCTTTTTTTAATTATCTTTTATATTTTATATCTTTTATTCGCGCTATTTAAACAAAAATAAC
>OX377619.1:18024713-18219210 GCA_947397865.1 Polietes domitor | reverse complement strand
AGTACGAATTTGGAAAAAATACTTTTACATTATGTATCTACTCAATTAAAGGAATGAACACACCAAATTTCGTGTTTCTAGCTTTTGTCGTTTGATAGGTACCATTTTTATCCCTTTTTTGTCCCATTTTGCCTCCTACGTGTAAGAGTTTTCAATCCCAACCGATCTACTACTATAAGACATATTTATGGAAAACTTGGACTTCCTAGCTCCTTTCGTTTAGAAGCTAGCGTGCTTTCAACAGACGGACGGACGGACATGGCTAGAGCGTCTTAGAATTTTATGACGATCAAGAATATATATACTTTATGTGGTCTCAGGTCGATATTTCAAGGTGTTACAAACGGAATCACAAAGTTAGTATGTCCCATCCTGGAGGTGGAGGGTATACAAATCTGGCAGCAACACAAAAATTAAGCTATGACCTATGACCTGACAGAAATCATCCAAAATGGTTTGGAATATATAAAGAAACAAGTAAGGAAAGGCTACAGTCGGGTGGTCCGACTATATTCTACAATTAATACAACTCAATTCGGTAAAAAGTGAAAACGGAAAGGAGTTCTGTATGTTTCTTAATCATAGTCTGAAATGAATATTTGTATCAGGGCTATATCCACTTTCACAATAGGTTCTACCAGTTAAATTGTTATACTCAATTTGAAGAAATTCGGTGAAAATATGTGGTTTCTTGGTCTGGAAAAGTCAAGTCTGGCTACAATTGCGACCTGTACTATGATTACAATAATAGATACACAGACAGGCGGGCATTGCTAAATCGATGCAAAAAGTGAGTCTAAGTAGATCGGTATAATTAACGATGGGTCTATCTCGCTTTCTTTCGGGTGCTACAAACAAATGCACAAAGACTAAAGACAAAGACACAAATACTCTCGTGGAGTGTATAAAAACTTAAATATTCCTTGTGAGCTTAACTTTTTCCTTCTAGACCGATTTCGACCATTTTCAGTCCACAAAAAAATCTCCTAAATTCCCACCGTGCTAAGTTATAAAATTATAAATACCTTCGTTATATTGTTAAAAACAAAAAGCATGACTTTCAATCTTAGACACGAAGACCCAGCATTTAAACCTGGACACCTGCCGAAACTAACAAACTTCCGGTTCGTTCGCAAAAATTGTTCAACAATAACAAAATAATGAAAGAGGACAATTTATACGATCTGCATTAAAAATAGCGAACAAATGTTGAACTCTCATAATAAATTATCGCCATAATTAGCAGTGCCATTATTAACGTTTACACAATTACAAATGATTACAATTCCCAATGCAAACAATTATAGCAAATAGTGCGAGGAAAAAAGCACAAACTCTGCTCATCTACTTTAACCCTTTTTATACTTCGTCCTCTGCCGCCCCAAGTCGCGTACTCTCACCCTTCGCGGACATTGAATTTAAAATATATCGTGGATATATTTCGAATGAAAATAAATGAAATTACAGCTGTCAAGTTGTTAATTATGGTAACTACAGTTCAAATAGCCATTTGTTTGGGAGGGTGTGGGAGGTGTGTTTGTATGTGTATATACATGTGACTATGAGGTCATTTGTTAGATTTATGTCATTAAACAATTAAGATGTGAGATTTATGGATTAGTGTGGAAAATTCTTAAAGTCAAATAAAAGCATGTCTCATTATGTAGAACAGTGAGATATCAAATTTCAATCACAAATGTAATTGGCGAAAATGCCAAAACTGGTTAAGGGATTATTAGTTCACTCTAGAGTGCCAGAAAGTATTCCTTTTTGGGATTATTTTTTGGAAAACTATTAACAAATCTTTTTTGTAAATATCATTAGAGAGATTACCTCAAAAATGGCGTTTGAATAGCGTTTTGACGATGACGCTCACTGGCCCGTCCCCATACTAGCATTGGACAAGATTAGAAGGAGTTGCCTGAATACAATGAAACTTCATTTCGAAATGGTTGTTTTACCGACTCAATGGGATTATTAACTAGGGCTGTTTTCAGAAAAAAATTTAGTTGGAATACTTAAAGAAACTTTATAACAACAAACAAGTAAAAACATATTTGACTAACAAGTAACAAATTTTATTC
Organism: Polietes domitor; assembly: GCA_947397865.1. Lineage (NCBI taxonomy): Eukaryota > Metazoa > Arthropoda > Insecta > Diptera > Muscidae > Polietes > Polietes domitor. The sequence continues at coordinate 18,217,126 of OX377619.1, read as the reverse complement.
TAGACACTTTTAAAAATGGAAATAAAAAGAATCGGGAAAATTTTGCTTTCTTCTAAAAGGTTAAAGTTCAAAATAAATTATTAGAAAAAAAATTCAGCAAATTATAAGATGTTTTTTCTTGACCATCAAAATCTTTTCAAATATTCATCTTTAAAATATAACAAGTAAGGAAAGGCTAAATTCGGGCGGGCCGACTATATGATACACTCCACTTTCAATACGAATACAATTTAATTCGGTGAAAAAGTGAAAACGGGAACGATTTTTGTATCCTGTAAATGTATGTGTTTGACAAAAAATGTTAAATCGGAAAGGACATTTGTATGGGGGTATATTGAAATCTGGAACGAAATAGGTGCAATATAATATGTATAGTTTGGCCAAAATCGGTTAAACATTTGGGAGCAACTTTTGTATTTGCGCTTTATCTAAATCTGAACCGATCTTAGCCACTTTCACTATAGGTTTTTAATTGGATTATAAGCTGATGTGCCAAATTTAAATAAAATCGAGTATAATATGGGGTCTCTAGCGGGAAGCGGGAGCGGAAAATGTCAAATCGGAAGTTGGTTCTGTCATATAAATTTGGAAAATAATTTTATTTCTAAAGCCATTTTGCAAATGTTTCTGATACACTCACACTATAGTTTGTGACTTCATAAGTGGTTATGAGCATACAAATAATATAAATAATATAGTTCAAAAATGGAGCAGCATATATCCGAAGGTTGTAATTCGCTACAACGATTTTGTTTAAAACATTTTTCTGGATTAAGAGCATATCGTACTATCAAATTCCATCATTTCGCGTTAATAGCATATTAATTCCCCAGTTATCAGGCTAAACTAGGAAAAATGGTGGCTGTAAAGTCAAAAATTGTGAAAAGTATATTTAGAAAAACCGGCGTAACTTTTTATTATATTGAGAATACCAAAATATTATTATTATATTATATTATTTAGATCGAATTTTATTTTATATTAGCTTGGGACAATATGCGTATTATATATATTGCTAAAAACATCAAAAAGCTGTTTACCATCTCAGCAGATACAAATCTGCTGTCTCTTTTTTAACAGCAGAAAATCTGCTCTTTCAGTAGACTATCTGCTTTCTTATATACATATTCCTTTGAGTGTACTGACGAATTGACTGTCGGACGAATGTATCAAAATATTTCTCGAAGATCCTGGCAATAAAATATAAGTGGTTTCCAAACGCTGCAGTAAAAATTTCATAAAAAGTTGGAAAATTAACTAAGTATGAGTAAAGTTTCCTTCTTTCAAAGCCATAGTAAATAGTTCATTTACTAGAAAAGTAGATTTACTTAAAAACATTTCTTTGGATCTGATTAAAAAATCTTACAATTGAGTAAATTCAAACTTATTTTTTAAGTTTAAAGTGAGAAAAAATCTGAAATTTTTTGTATGGAAAAAATTCTATTTAGGAAATTTTAACTTAAAAATGAGTTTTTTTCTAAAATGAAGTTAAAATGTTTACTGAAATTTATGCCGAGTCCTTCATAAGCTTATTTCTTAAATACTGCGAAGGCGCCTATCTTGCCTTCGCAACAATTATGGAGTAATAGCTCAACTCCTTATGGCAGAGGTATCATGAAACTTTTGAGAAATATTTCATGTTGTAATTTTTTGTATCAGTTTTGTATACTCTGAAGCAAAACTATTTGTTTGATTTTTTAGTTAAATTGGACCTTTTTCCTTGTATAAAATAAAATTTTCCTGAGTTTAAGTAAAAATTTACTCGTTTTGAGGAAAAAATCTGCAAAATTGTCCTCAGTTTTAGTAAATATTTACTTGATTTGAGTAAACATTTACTTAGTTTTAGGACATTTTCAGCAAAATTTTACGAAGATTCTAAATCTGAACCGATCTTACCCACTTTCTACATAGGTGTTTCCAGTTCGATTATAAGATGTTGTGCAAAATTTAAAGAAAATCGGGTACAATATGTGGTTTCTAGAGCGGAAAATGTCAAATCGGGAGCGACATTTGTATGGGGGCTATATCTAAATCTGAACCGATCTTATCCAATTTCTGCATAGATGTTTCTAGTTGGATTATAAGATGTTGTGTCAAATTTAAAGAAAATTGGGTACAATATGTGGATTCTAGAGCGGAAAATGTCAAATCGGGAGCGACATTTGTATGGGGGCTACATCTAAATCTGAACCGATTTGCATCAAATTAAATAGCGTTCGTCCTTGATCCACAAAACTTACTTGTGCCAATTTTTGTTAAGATCGGATTATAATTGCGACCTATAATTTGATTACAATAATAGATGGACAGACGGACTGACAGACGGACATTGCTAAATCGACTCAGAAAGTGATTCTAAGTCGATCGGTATACTTAACAATGGGTCTATCTCGCTTCCTTTTGGGTGTTACAGACAAATGCACAAAGCCATAATACTCTCGCGGAGTGTATACATATGAAATAACTAGTAAATCAAAAAAAAAATTTTTTTTCAAATCCTTGCTTTATGCAAGCAGAATTTTATTGGACCTAGAAATTCTTTTTTAGTTATCTTTTGTAGAAGGAAAAATTACTGCAAAATTTCAGTTTTTTATCTGCCATAGAACGGCATATATTCGAAAATGGGTTTTAACTTCGTATGGGAGGTGCCACGCCCACTTTTGCATTACCGCCCATTTTAGGCGCAACTACGCACATTGATGCTAGATGCACTTACACAAAATTTGAGCACTATACGTGTCATAGAACTGACACTATTCGATAATATGTTTTAACTTCGTATGGGAGGTGGTACGCCCACTATTCCAATACCGCCCATTTTTGGCAGAACTACGCACATTGATGGTAGATGCACTTACACAAAATTTCAGCACTCTAGGTGTCATAGAACTGACAATATTCAATAATAGGTTTTAACTTCGTATGGGAGGTGCCACGCCCAGTTTTCCAATACCGCCCATTTTTGGCACAACTATGCACATTGATGCTAGATGCACTTACACAAAATTACAGCACTCTAGGTGTTATAGAACTGACTATATTCAATAATAGGTTTTAACTTCGTATGGGAGGTGCCACGCCCACTTTTCCAATACCGCCCATTTTTGGCACAACTATGCGAATTGATGCTAGATGCACTTACACAAAATTTCAGCACTCTAGGTGTCATAGAACTGACAATATTCAATAATAGGTTTTAACTTCGTATGGGAGGTGCCACGCCCACTTTTCCAATACCGCCCCTTTTTGGCACAACTATGCGAATTGATGCTAAATGCACTTACACAAAATTTCAGCACTCTAGGTGTCATAGAACTGACAATATTCGATAATAGGTTTTAACTTCGTATGGGAGGTGCCACGCCCACTTTTCCAATACCGCCCCTTTTTGGCACAACTATGCACATTGATGGTATATGCACTTACACAAAATTTCAGCACTCTAGGTGTCATAGAACTGACAATATTCAATAATAGGTTTTAACTTCGTATGGGAGATGCCACGCCCACTTTTCCAATACCGCCCATTTTTGGCACAACTATGCGAATTGATGCTAGATGCACTTACACAAAATTTCAGCATTCTAGGTGTCATAGAACTGACAATACTCAATAATAGGTTTTAACTTCGTATGGGAGGTGCCACGCCCCTTTGTCCAATTGGTCAAATTTTTCCATTTCCTTGTATTGTCATCGAAAATGATTAAGTGTGCAAAATTTGAGCAAAATTGGTTGAGAAAAAAGCTTTCAAAAATTGATTTCAAATTTTGTGGCACACAAACACATATAGAAAGTAACCTTATATAAAGCATGGAAAAACCAGTAAGGAAAGGATAAAGTCGGGCGGGTCCGACTATACCATACACTCCACTTTCTATCCGAATACAATTTAACTCGGTAAGAAGTGAAAACGGGAAGAATTTTTGTATATTTCCTAATCATAGGTTAATATTACCTGGTCCAATTTGTCAAATCGAAAAGAATATTTGTATCGGGGCTATATCCCAACATGGAATAAAGTGACTAACTTTCAAAATAAGTTCTTCCAGTTCAAATATAACGTTTGGTGGTCACTTCAAAGAAATTCGGAGAAAATTTGTGGTTTCTCGGGCGGAAAAAGTCTATCCGGGAGCGAAATTTGTGTGGCAGCTATATATAATTCTGAACCGATCTGGCCCATTTTTACCACAGGTGTTTCTAGTTGAACTATAAGATGTTTTGCCAATTTTTAAGAAAATCTGTTAAAATATGTGGTATCTAGAGCGGAAAAAGTCAAATTGGGAATGTACGCACAAGAAGAAAATTATGACTGGTTGTTTTGATCGTCGTTAACATTCTAACATTTATTTATTTTAGATCACAGCAATTAGCTCAAATTGAACGACTGTATACATTCTACTCGAGTGGAGTTACAAAACAAATACAAATCTACAGAGAATGAGAGAGTGAATAATAAAATAACAAACAATTGAGTGCATTCCATTGTCAATGCTCAAAAATACATCGTATGATTTTACCGTTATCCTTCTTTAAGAATAACAACAGAGGTGTACATAAACGCAACCGCAGCGGGGGCCTCACGTTATTAAGCAAAAGGGACTAAGTACAAAATACTAAATAATAATTTAACTTTTGGTATACATATGTTAAGAAAATATAAAAATGCAATCGGCATGAACATTCCGCCAGCCTTGAACAACCGTAGGGACGTTCAATCATCTTTTGGCAATGGATACAGTTTAGTAATTGGCCTTTTGAATGTTGATGTTCCAGTTTTAATAGTAGCTACTCTGACTAGACCGTCTGCCCCAGGATGGGTTTCAATTACTTTACCGAGTTTCCAGTTAGTAGGGGGTAAGTTATCATCTCTTAGCAACACTACATCACCAACGAGCAGATTTTGTTTCTCCTTCAACCATTTGCCTTTGGGTTGAAGAGACTGTAGATATTCACCAGACCACCGAGACCAATAGTATTGAGTGAGCTGTTGTATTAGCCTCCACTTCTTCAAAGCTGAGGTTCTCAAGGGGGTTACATCCACTTCAGGCAGGGCGTTAAGGGGTCTTCCTATTAAGAAATGCCCTGGGGTGATGTAAGGTAGATCATCAGAGTCAGATTGGACCAGAGGCCTAGAGTTAAGAATAGCCTCGATTCTGGATAGCAGCGTGGCCAAATCTTCATAAGTTAATGTAGCTAGACCAATAGTGCGCCTCAGATGGTACTTCACTCTCTTCACTGTAGATTCCCAAACTCCGCCAAAATGTGGAGCCCCTGGGGGTATGAAGTGCCACTGCACACCTTTGGATGACAAAAAGTTTGACACATTAGTACTAAATTTAAAATTCTTTACCGCTTTATAGATTTCTCCAAGTTTTTTGGCAGCTCCTTGAAAGTTTGTCCCATTATCGCTGTGTATGTGGCCACAAAGTCCTCTTCTCGCCACAAATCTATCTAGAGCAGCTAAGAAGGCATCAGTACTTAAATCGGTCACGAGCTCCAAGTGGACCGCCTTCGTGACTAGACACATGAAAACAGCAATATACGCTTTGACTATAGGAGCCTTCCGGCCACTGTGTTGTTTATACATAATTGGTCCAGCATAGTCACATCCAACTTCATAAAACGGATAGGCAGCGTTTACTCGAAATTTCGGGAGATCTCCCATAAGTTGTTCATTAACTTTGGCGCTGTAGCGATGACAGACTCCACACTGTTGACACACCCGCTTTATCACTTCTCTTGCACCTGGGATCCAATACCGTTGACGCAGTGTAGCCATAAGTAAAGTGACTCCAGCGTGCAGATTTTTCACATGACAATCATGCACAATTTTGTAGGTGATGGGACACCCCTTATGCAGAATAATTTGATGTTGGCTGTCATAGGGAAGATCCGAATTTGTAAGTCTTCCTCCTACACGCAGTATGCCCTCTTTATCCAAGAAGGGAGATAAACGTTTGAGTTTTTTACTAGTTATAACTTCTTCATTCTTAACAGCATCAAAAACGTCAACAAAGTCTGATTGCTGATAGTACTTATAAATACGAATTTCAGCTTCTCTCAATTCATTAACTTGCAGGGGTACGCTAATTTTAGACTTCGTTCGAAAAATCTTGCTAGCTCGCAAAATGTACGCCAATACTCGAATAATCTTTGACCATCCGGAAATGTTTTTAGTTAGGCTCGAAATGACCCCATCATCAACTGAAGATAATAGTGTTATTTGACGAGCTTCCCGTATATCTTCATTAGTTTTACAGTCTTTCCTTGCAGAGCACGGCCATTCACTTTCATCCTTTAGTATAAAGGGCGGACCATGAAACCATAATGGATCGTTCAGAAGATAGCTGGATCTTACACCTCTAGATGCACAATCGGCAGGATTTAACTTAGTCGGTATGTACCTCCAATTTACGTCTGGTAAAGTCTCCAGAATGTAACCTGTTCTGTGACTTACAAATGTTTTCCATTTCGACGGATGAGACGAAAGCCAAGCCAGAACAGTTTTGCTATCAGACCAGCAAATAATACTATTTTGGTTTTTGATGTTCAGCACAGAAATTAAATATTCGAAAAGTTGAGCCAAGAGATAGGCAGCACATAGTTCCAGCCGGGGAATCGACACCATGGACAAAGGCGCCACCTTTGTTTTTGATATAACGATGTTTGACGATACCTCTCCGTCCGCTGATGGTTTGCAACAGTAGACCACGGCTGCATAGGCGGCACTAGACGCATCACAAAACCCATGAAACGTTATGTTGATTTCTGTAGAAAAGAGAATTCGAGGAATATTAATTTGATTCAGCAAATGAAATTCTGAAAACAACTGTTCAGCCATGTTTATAGTCTCAGCAGGGAGATGCTCATCCCAACTTATATTCATTAGCCATAATTTTTGGATTATAATTTTAACAGCAATTATGACCGGTGCAATCCAACCTAGTGGATCAAAGATTTTTGAAATTTCCGACAGCAGCCTTCGTTTAGATGTTATGCAATAATCATCCCCTTTAAATTTATACGAGAAACAGTCAGTAGTTGGATTCCATATCACACCAAGAAGACAGACAGTAATGTCTGTTGGAATATTAACAATGCTTTCAATTTTTTCGCTCTCTGGGATATTGACTAAAACACTGCTCTCATTTGTTGCCCATTTTCTTAGCCGAAAGCCGCCAGCCGTAAGCATATCGTTTAATTGTTGTGCTAGCTCTTGAGCCTCTTGTATTGTGTTGGAGCCAGCCATACAATCGTCCACATAAAAACATGTTTTTATCGCTTCGCTTGCTAGTGGAAAGCGTTCTCTTTCATCATCGCTCAATTTCAAAAGTGTACGTATAGAGAGGTACGGAGCCGAGGTTGTTCCGTAGGTCACGGTAGTGAGTCGGTAATGGTGAATTTTATCTCCTGGGTTCTCTCTCCATAAGATTCTTTGATAATCTCGATCACAAGCTTGAACCTCAATCATTCGGAACATTTGTTTTATGTCTGCAGAAAAGCAGTACTTCTTGCAACGGTATCTCAAAATAACTGCCATCAAATCTTGTTGCAAGACAGGACCCTTTAACAGATTTTCATTTAGGGACTTGCCGTTTGACGTTTTGCTAGAGCCGTCGAAAACCACACGCAATTTTGTAGTAAGGCTATTATCCTTGAGCACAGCATGGTGCGGCAAATAGCACATGTCAGCAGCTGGGCAATTAAGTTCATTGTCAGGTATAATTTCCATATGGCCCAATGCGATATACTCATTTATAAATTCAGAATACGCTTTCTTTAGACCAGTATTACCTTTAAACTTACGTTCCATAGCCAGAAGCCTTTTATATGCAGCTGTGTATGACTCACCTAAATCAGGCTTATGTTTAAAGGGCAATCGCACCGAATAATTTCCAGATCTTACTGTTGTAGACGAAAAAAGATCTTCAGCGGCTTGGTCTTCATCAGTTAGAGATGGTTCAATATGCTTTAGGTTTTCAAACTCCCAAAACAATCGCAACATTTTGTTAAGATCTTCTTCTTCGGGTCCCACATGATTTATTACATGCCACGCTACAAGCGTTTCCTCCATCATGCAACCATTACAAATGACCCAGCCAAATGCTGTATTTTGAGCAAGCAAAACTCCTTCTTTCTCTATCTGCCCTTCCCTTATTAGCGAAAAGAAATAGTCAAATCCAATAAGTAAATCAATATCTTTAGGGGTATCAAATTTATTATCAGCCAATGGCAGATTTTTAACTTCATTCCAATAATTTATAATTATGCGAGAACTTGGTAACTTTGATGTTAGGTTTTTGAATATATGAGCAAGCATACAAATGTGATCACTACTGTGTACGGACTTCACCTGTAATTGGACAGATCCTTTTGTTGCACCAGCCTTGTTTTCCCCAAGTCCACTTACAAAGATTTTTGTTGGTTTGCGTGGTAGCCCTAGTCTTTGGGCACACTTCTCTGAGATGAGGGTATTTTGGCATCCAGAATCTAAAAGAGCATTACATTCTTGATAATAACCCATGTTATCTTTGACCAGTACCCTGGCCGTAGGTAATAACATGTTTATACTTCTTACCTCCGATGATGCAGCTAAATTTGTTGACATCTTACCAGAAACTATGGGCTTCCCTGAAGCAGCTATGGCATTATTTGGCTCACCTGTATTTACTCCAGCTGGCTTAGAGCTAGGTACAAACTGTCCAAAGGTACCCTCTTGGAACACTGGCGATATTCTACCAGGCGGCTTTCGGTCCACGTGTATCATGGTGTGATGATGTCCACTACAATTTTCACAAACGTGTTTCGATGGGCAATTTTGGCTTCGATGATTCGGCTTCAAACAATTAAAACAAAGAAATTTTTGTTTCACAAATTCCGTTCGTTTAGCAACATCCATTTTACAAAACGTAGGGCAATAAGACAAATGGTGGTTTTGTGAACAAACAGCACAGCCCTTTTTCATTGAACCAGTATAGGCTCGACTCGGTTTATTCCTTAGAAAGGCTCTAATATTCTTCTCGTTGTCCTGAGCAGGTACACGCTCCAACACTTCACACCTATTGTTGACAAAGGTAACAAAACTGTCCAGCGACGGGAACTCTACCTTACTACATTCTTCCGCCCAAGCCTGTTGGGTATCTCTATCCACTTTTTTGCATAGAAGGTGAATCAGCCATGGATCCCTTTTTTCGGCATCAGCCCCTTGGGCTCGCAGTCCCCTGACAACTTCATCGGCTACATTTGACACAGCACGGAGACCTTTTGAATTTTCAGCCTTTGGAATAGCCAAAAAAGTTTCTATGAATGATTCCACAACCAGCGAGGGCTTATCATATCTTTCCTGCAATTTTTTTATGGCTTCAGCATAATTTTGGTCTGAAACAGGAAGATGGCGAATCAGCATAGCAGGCTCTTCAGACAGTAGCCCCTTCAGATATTGAAATTTTTGTGCAGCAGACAAAGCGGCGTTGTTGTGAATCGAGCTGTTGAATAAATCAAAGAACGTTTTGAAATCTGAATATTTACCCTCGAACACGGGTACATTTAACTTCGGCAGTCGCACATCAGCACATTGGGAGGAGGTATTCATCGTTTGGGAATTATTTGTTTGAGATGTTGATTGTAGCATAGACAATTTCTCCAAAAACGCAGTTTGAGTTTCCAGCAGCTTATGCATTGCGTCCTGTTGCATGGTCGTAGAATTAAGTGGCTCACCCACCATGTTTGAAGAGTACAGCCTGGCCTCAATTATCTCCGAATACTTGGCTTTCATTCGATAATACCTCTTCTCAAATTCTTCAAGTTCTGCCTCACGTTCAGGAACAGTATCACCTTGTGCGGCCATTTCAATATCCAGCGCATGGAACTCGTCGTAAATTTTTTCCAACTTTTCTAGTCGAGCACGTATTTCGAACAGCGAGGTTTCATTTCCAACTTGGCTAAGGAAATTGTCAAGACGTGTAGTTGTGCCCTTTAGATGGGTCCTTTTATTTCGCAAAACTTCCACGGTACTCATTTAAAATTATTTCGCAACTTGCTTTTATTTTACTTTAAATATTATCAACTCCAGAATATTCTTCTTGTGTTTGCAGCGACCGGCTTGTACATATAACACAGCAAACAGTAAAGTTTATGATCTTATGTATTTATGTACGAACGCACACACACATACGATCACGTCGGGGTCACCAAAAAATGTACGCACAAGAAGAAAATTATGACTGGTTGTTTTGATCGTCGTTAACATTCTAACATTTATTTATTTTAGATCACAGCAATTAGCTCAAATTGAACGACTGTATACATTCTACTCGAGTGGAGTTACAAAACAAATACAAATCTACAGAGAATGAGAGAGTGAATAATAAAATAACAAACAATTGAGTGCATTCCATTGTCAATGCTCAAAAATACATCGTATGATTTTACCGTTATCCTTCTTTAAGAATAACAACAGAGGTGTACATAAACGCAACCGCAGCGGGGGCCTCACGTTATTAAGCAAAAGGGACTAAGTACAAAATACTAAATAATAATTTAACTTTTGGTATACATATGTTAAGAAAATATAAAAATGCAATCGGCATGAACAGGGAACGAAATTTGTATGGGAGCTATATATAAATCTGAACCGATTTGACCCATTTTCATCATGGGCGTTTCTAGTTGAAATATATGATAGTTGGCCAAATTTGGAGACAATCTGATACAATATGTGGTTTCAAGAGCGGAAAAAATCAAACCGGGAGCGAAATTTGTATGGGAGCTATATATAAATCTGAACCGATCTAACACATTTTTACGACAGGTGTTGCTAGTTGAAAAATAAGATGTTTTGCCAAATCTGAAGACAATCTGATACAATTTGTGGTTTCTAGAGCGGGAAAAATCAAATCAGGAGCGAAATTTGTATGGGAGCTATATATAAATCTGAACCGATCTAACACATTTTTACCACAGGTGTTGCTAGTTGAAAAATAAGATGTTTTGCCAAATCTGAAGACAATCTGATACAATTTGTGGTTTCTAGAGCGGAAAAAATCAAATCGGGAGCGAAATTTGTATGGGAGCTATATATAAATCTGAACCGATCTGACCCATTTTTACCACAGATGTTTGTAGTTGAACTATAAGATGTTTTGCCAATCTTGAAGAAAATCTGTTAAAATATGTGGTAGCTAAAGTGAAAAGAGTCAAATCGGGAGTGAAATTCGTATGGGGGCTATATCTAAATCTGAACCGATTTTCTTCAAATTAAATAGCGTTCGTTCTTATCCCGAAAAACTTAGTTGTGCAAAGTTTCATTTGGTTCTGTGATTCTAAATCGATTCAAAAAGTGATTCTAAGTCGATCGGTATAATTAACAATGGGTCTACCTCTCTTCCTTTTGAGTGTTACAAACAAATGCACAAAGACATAATACTCTCGTGGAGTGTATAATAATATTTAAGAGTTAAAAGAACAATCAAAATTCGAACCACTCCTCAGATATCCAGTTAGTATAAGAATATTTACAATGTCTAACAAGTAAGGAAAGGCTAAAGTCGGACGGAGCCGACTATATGATACACTCCACTTTCTATCCTATTATAATTCAATTTGGTAAAAAAAGTGAAATCGGGAAGGATTTTTGTATTCTGTAAATGTATGTGATTGACAAAAAATGTTAAATCGGAAATGACATCTCTATGGGGGTTTATTGAAACATGGAATGATGTGACCATGTATGTTTATAAGTGAAATATAATATATAAAATCTTGGCCAAAATCGGTTAAACATTTGGGAGCAACATTTGTATATATAAAGGGTGATTTTTTAGCTATTATCTTTTTGGCAAACAGCTGACGCACGTTTCGTGTTTTGTTTCACTGTCAAACATCTTCAGTTTAGTCTATAATTTAACCATGAATCGTCTTACAAACGAACAACTTGCTTCCAAATTATTGAATTTTAATATCAAAATGCGTGCTCTTTTAAGAAAGTTCATCGCGTGCTTCCATTTTATGGTCAGTTTAATCGACCCACTGAAGCGGCTATTCGGGCTATTGTGACTAAATTTCGCACCAAATTTACATAGTTGGGCATTAAACCACCAACACGCTTACGTAGAGTGCGAACTGAAGAAAATATCACAGCTGTATCGGCCAGTGTTAATGATGACCATGAAATAATCTTCAAACATTAAATTATATTGGCCGTACTATCGATTCAAATTAATATTTCATGCATTTTTCTGAATTTAAGTTTTTTTTTTTTTGAAAAACGTTCCTATAGTTTTTACAAAATCACCCTTTATATAAAATCTTGGCCAAAATCGGTTAAACATTTGGGAGCAACATTTGTATATATATAAATAAAATATATAACTAAATCCGAACCGATCTCACCCACTTTCACCATTGGCGTTTTTAGTTGGATTATAAAATGTTGTGCCAAATTTAAAGAAAATCGGGTACTATATGTGCTTTATAGAGCGGAAAAAGTCAAATCGGGAGCGACATTTGTACGGGGGCTATATCTAAATCTGAACCGATTTCGCCATAGGTATTTCTAATTAGATTATAAGGTGTTAAGCCAAATTTGAAGAAAATCGGGTACTATATGTGCTTTATAGAGCGGAAAATGTCAAATCTGGAGCGACATTTGTACGCGGGCTATATCTAAATCTGAACCGAATCTAACCCGATTTCGCCATAGGTATTTCTAATTAGATTATAAGGTGTTAAGCCAAATTTGAAGAAAATCGGGTACTATATGTGCTTTATAGAGCGGAAAAAGACAAATCGGGAGCGACATTTGTACGGGGGCTATATCTAAATCTGAACCGATCTAACCCGATTTCGCCATAGGTATTTCTAATTAGATTGTTAAGCCAAATTTGAAGAAAATCGGGTACTATACGTGGTTTCTAGAGCGAAAAAACTCAAATCGGGAGGGGCATTTGTATGGGGGCTATATCTAAATATGAACCGATTTGCTTCAAATTAAATAGCGTTCGTCCTTCATCCACAAAACTTACTTGTGCCAAATTTTGTTAAGATCGGACTATAATTGCGACCTGTAATTTGATTACAACAATAGATGGACAGACAGACGGACGGACATTGCTACATCGACTCAGAAAGTGATTCTAAGACGATCTGTATAATAAACGATGGGTCTAACTCGTTTCCTTTTGGGTGTTACAAACAAATGCACAAAGACATAATACTCTCGTGGAGTGTATATATTATATTTCCTTGCAATATCAATGCACTTGGCCAAAATCGGTTAAACATTTGGGAGCAACATTTGTATGGGGGCTATATCTAAATCTGAACCGATCTTACCCACTTTCTACATAGGTGTTTCTAGTTGGATTATAAGGTGTTGTGCCAAATTACAAGAAAATCGGGTGCAAGATGTGGTTTCTAGAGTGGAAAATGTCAAATAGGGAGCGACATTTGTATGGGGGCTATATCTAAATCTCAACCGATCTTACCGAATTTTTGCATAGGTGTTTATAGTTGGATTATAAGATGTTGTGCCAAATTTAAAGAAAATTTGTTAAATATGTGGTTTCTAGAGCGGAAAAAGACAAATTGGGAGTAAAATTCTTATATGAGCTATATCTAAATCTGAACCGAATTGCTTCAAATTAAATAGCGTTCGTCCGTAGCCCATAAAACTTCGTTGTGCGAAGTTTCATTTAGTTCTAACCACAATTGCGACCTGGACTTTGATTACAAGAATAGATGGACAGACGGACGGACATCACTAAATCGACTCAAAAAGTGATTCTAAGTCGATCGGTATAATAAACGATGGGTCTATCTCGTTTCCTTTTGGGTATTACAAACAAATGTTGTGCATTATACCCTGTGGTGTAGGGTATAAACATTTATTTCTGAGTTATATTTTGCTCATCTACTCACTAACGCCAAATCTCTGGATACTAGGATAATCTAAAGGGAGCTATATAAGTGTTGTTATGCCCCTCCGATGCATCTTATTACCGATGTAAAATCTGTATTTTTTTAATAGGATCTTGATAAAATTTTCCAAAATGTTATATTTAATCTCGAAACACTTACCGCAAAATCGGCTGGGCCAAATTTTATACACCATCCACCATGGATTGCACATTCCACAGAGATTTTCATAAAAGCTATAACATTACAGGAAAATTTTATTTTGTTTTAATAAAAATAAAAATATTTAAAAAATCCCTTTCCCTATTAATATTATAAAGCCTTAGTGTAAGTCAGTACAGATAGATGCAGGTCTGGAAGGTCTATAGAATTTTGAAAAATTTGCTCTGTGGGAGGAGGGGGCGTGACAATAATGTTTTTGAGAGCTAGAAGGCTGAAAATTGGCACATATATATTACTGACTACGAGAAAGAGAAATATGATACCGAAATTTAGATTTTCGTTTCGTGGTCGGTGGAAAGTGGCACAAGTGTTTTTGAGGTACATAGATGGCTGGAAATTGGAAAGTATATAAATATTACTGATCATGAGAAAGATAAATATGATGCCGGATTTTTAATTTACATTTCGCGGCGGTGGAAGCGTGGAAAATGTGTTTTTGAGAGCTAGAAGGCTGAAAACTTGAACGTATATATTACTGACCACGATAAAAATCAATATGAAACCTAATTTAATTTTACTTTTTTTGCCTGGCGAAGCGGGCGTGGTAATTTTAATAATAAAGATACACAATTTGTATAATTTTATAAATATGTCCACAATTTGTACTATTCTAAACCACGCAAAGCTTTCAATATGTTTATACCAGATTCCAAATGTAAATATAAGGCAATCTTCAAAAAAAGCTTAAGTACTCTACATATTGGGGAAAATGCACCCACATTTTCAGCTACAGCCGTTTAGTTGATTGTGTTTCCATACTACTTAAATTCCACAAGTATACATTTTGAAAATGCATTATCTCTCACGTACACAGTACAAGATACCCTAACTTTATGAATCAACCAATTTTTGCCGTAAAAGTAAAAAAAAAAAGAATTTGGATTTTTTTATTTTGCGTGTCAGAGGAATGTGTACACCGAATTCCATGATCGTAGTTGCGGCCATTTGGTTTGGTACAATTGTTATCCCCTTTTTCCCATTTCACCCCCTTAAATGTACGGATTTTTAAAATCCCTTTATTTACCGTATCTACTGAGTCAGAGAAATGTATACGACGAATTTCATGACTCTGCGGTCATTTGGTTGGTACAATTTTTATCCCGTTTTTTTCATTTGGCCCAAAAAGTACGCATTTCCAAAAATATCTTTATTTTACGAGTCTAGACAAGCAGAGGAATGTCTACACCGAATTTCATATTTATTTTTATTAAATATATATTTTAGGTGCAGCCGTTTAGATGTTACCATCTTTACTCCTCTGTTCCCATTAATCCCTTAAAAGTACGAATTTGGAAAAAATACTTTTATATTATGCATCTACTCAATTAGAGGAATGTACACACCGAATATCGTGTTTCTAGCTGTTGTCGTTTGATAGGTACCATTTGTATCCCTTTTTGCCCCATTTCACCAACTTCGAATGAGAATCACTTTATGGTTGACTACTTTTTGTTATCTTCGATTTTAAAGAAAATTAATATTTTTATTTTTTTTGCTTTTTACATATTTTTACGTATTTATTCATAATGCGAAGAAAAAAATATTATAATATTTTTTTTCGTATTACAGATTTTCACTTTTTTCTGATTTTGAAAAAAATTGAACACAACGTATTTTTTTGTCTTTCTCACACATTTAAAGAGATTTTGCACTGAAGATTTTGCACACTCCACGAGAGTATTATGTCTTTGTGCATTTGTTTGTAACATCCAACAGTAAGCGAGATATTTTGAATCGATTTAGAAATGTCCGTCTGTCCGTCCGTCTGCCTGTCTGTCCATCTATTCTTGTAATAACGATACAGGTCGCAATTGTAGGAAATTTAAATTGAAACTTTGCACAACGAAGTTTTTCGGGATAAGGATGAACGCTATTTAATTTGAAGAAAATCGGATCAGATTTAGATATAGCCCCCATACGAATTCTCTCTTCACTGATTGACTCTTTTCACTGTATATACTCTTTACACTGTTTGACTCTTTTCACTGTAGATAACAAGTATTTTAACAGATTTTCTTCAAAATTGGCAAACATATTATGTTTCCACTAGAAACGCCCATGGTGAAAATGGGTCAGATCGGTTCAGATTTATATATATATCTACCATACGAATTTCACTCCCGATTTGACTTTTCTCGCTCTAAAAACTACATAGTTTAACAGATCTTCTTCGAATTTGGCAAACTATATTTAATTATATATTTATATTTAAACTAGAAACACCCATGATGAAAATGGGTCAGATCGGTTAAGATTTATATATAGCTCTCATACAAATTTCGCTCCCAATTTGACTTTTTCCGCTCTAGAAACCACATTTTTTAACAGATCTTCTTCAAATTTGACAAACTATTTTATATTTCCACTAGAAATACCCACGGTGAACATGGGTCAGAAAGGTTCAGATTTATATATAACTCCCATACAAATTTCACTCCCGATTTGACCTTTTTCGCTCTAGAAACCACATTTTTTAATAGATCTTATTCAAATCTTACAAGATATATTATATTTCAACCAGAATCACCCATGGTGAAAATGTTTCAGCGGTTCAGATATATATATAGCCCAATACAAATTTCGCTCCCGGCTTAGCAATGTCCGTCTGTCTGTTGTACCCATATTGTACTCGATTTTCTTTAAATTTGGCACAAAATCTTATAATCCAACTATAACACACATATGCAGAATTTAGGTAGGATCGGTTTAGATTTAGATATAGCGCCCATACAAACGTCGCTCCCGATTTGACATTTTCCGCTCTAGAATCGACATATTGTACCCACTTTTCTTTAATTTTGACACAACATCTTATAATCCATCTAGAAACACCTATGCAGAAATTCGGTAAGATCGGTTCAGATTTAGATATAGCCCAAATACAAATGTTGCTCCCAAATGTTTAACCGATTTTGGACAAACTATACTTATTACATTTCACCTATTTCGTCCAAGATTTCAAATGTCCATACAAATGTCCTTTCCGATTAAACATTTACAGGATATAAAAATCCTTCCCGTCTTCACTTTTTCACCGAATTAAGTTGTATTCGGATAGAAAGTGGAGTGTATCATAGAATCTGCTCCGCCCGACTTTAGCCTTTCCTTACTTCTTTTACGGTAACTTTTGCTCGCCCGAAATTGACCCCTTGAAAGATGGGATACATTTACTGGAAGAAGTTATATTTTTTAGTTCCAATACGCGAACTACACATTTTTTCTCATTAATGATGAACATCGAGAGAAAATTGACTTCGCAGCCATCATTTTTGTAAGGTTCTGAAAAGTCATATTTTCGTCCCTTGAGACATCAATCGAAAGGTATTAATTCCTTCTACTTATTTTCATAACACCTTTACTTTCACTTTTGATATTTCAGGGTTATATTCTCTTCTTCTGATTACATTACAAATATCCTTGTTGACTCTGTGACATCTGCAAATATATTGTGAAAGTTTTTAATTCTTGCTCTCCCAAAGAAACGTGAGGTAAATTATAATAAATTTTAATTTAAAATGTTAAAATAAAATTCCTACAAAATAATAGATTGCTAATAGACGGCAATAAAAATAAACTTGCATTGAACTTTAATGTGGATCAAAAAATGTACAACTACAACACAACTACAGCTAGTGCAACTGCAACTTCAACGAAGTGAATCTCTCAAGAACGCACTGGTGTAATTTATTGTCTTTGATTTACGCTTCTTAAGTTTTGCCCTCAATGAACAGTAAACCGAAGGAGTTACCACCAAAGTCATTACAACTACAAACCTCACAAGAACTAAGGCCAAAGGCAAAAGTGTTAAGACATGGCGGAGGAAATGCGCTCTACAATGAGATAATAACATTGGCTACACACACACACACATACAACATTTATTGGGAAGTTGCCAGCAAAACGACCTTCACGACCACCGCTACCATTGGCCCGTACCGAACCGTTCCGTCCAACCTGCCCATCATGTGCAACCTAACTCCGCTTAAGCATGTACCGAGTATTCTGTTGCAAATATAATATGCAACAGCAGAAAATTTATTACAATTTATTGTAGAACAAAAACCCCAGGACGAAAAACAAGTCAAGCGTTGCAACTACGCTGAAGTATTGTTCTAAGGACACACACACGCTCACGCTCGCACACAAAGCGATTAAGTTGAATTTGTAATTTGCAACTGTGAGTAGTTGCTGCCATTGCGTTTTCTCTCCACCAGACATGAAATAAAGGGTTCTTGTTTTCTATAAATGAATCCTTGCTGGCCCAAATGAATGCTACTCGTTTCCCAGTGAACTATACACATACCAACTATATACATGAGTTGGGGACGAAAGTTTTTATGACACTGCTCCAGCTACCAGCAGCATACAACGGCTAAGGGCGGTGTATACTTTCGGCGTGGCACTGTTGCAAGTACAGTCGCACAATTATAAAATAGCAATTTATCACTTGTAATTTGTAACATTTGTTCATCGTTAACAATAACAATGGGAGGAAGAAAACTATGGAACATCTTCAGCAATAACTAAATCACGTAGCACTAGTTGTAATATAATCCTTGGTGGCCAGTATAATTCTGGGCATCACCAGGATCAGCAAAGTTTTCAATATTGACAAAATAATTCGCTTTATGGAGTGCTCTCGCTGGTTAGAACTAAATAACGGGCAAATTTTGAAATCGTAGCCGACATCTCATCAGTATAGTATGAGTTCACCTTTAACGAAACTTACAGTAAGTCTTTTAGGAATATATAACTTCTTTATGGATCTATTTCAAATTATCTATCAGTCTAATCAACCTTTACTGCAGGTTCTGGCAATTCTGAAAAGGATCCGGATTAATAGTTGGGTTCTGCTAGATGTGGATGTGTGTGCTTACTAGTGTAAATCGGAGGTACATTTGTTTGGAGGCTCATATAGTTCGCGTATGTATTCCTAATTAAAATAAATATAACATGATGTGGAAAAATGTATTAAGATCCGATGTAAGAAGTGTGTTCTGCAGTGGTAATAGTTGACTTTGTGTCCCATTTGTATAGTAGTTATACCAAAACATGGACCCGTATAGCTCACTTTTACAGTAGTTGTTTCTAATTATTCTAATAATAGATGATTTTTTAGCAATTATCTTTTTGGCAACACTGGTTTAAACAGCTGACGCACGTTTCGTGTTTTTTTTTCACTGTCAAACATCTTCAGTTTGTTCTATAATTTAACCATGAATCGTCTTACAAACGAGCAACGCTTGCAAATTATTGAATTTTATTATCAAAATGTGTGTTCTGTTAAGAAAGTTCAAGAAAGCCGAAGATCAACTTTTTTACCGAAAAATTGTGTTCAGCGACGAATCTCATTTTTGACTCAATGGGTACGTAAATAGGCAGAATTGTCGATTTTACAGTGAATATCAGCCAGAAGCATTGCAAGAGCTACCAATGCATCCAGAAAAAGTCGCAGTTTGGTGCGGTTTATGGGCTGGTCTCATCATTGGACCGTACTTCTTCAAAGATGATGCGAATCGTAACTTAACTGTGAATGGTGAGCGTGTATGACATGTGGTTTCAACAAGATGGTGCCACATGCCACACAGCACGTTTTTTACCGAATTGAAATGTATTCGGATAGAAAGTGGAGTGTATCATATAGTCGGCCCCGCCCGTCTTTAGCCTTTCCTTACTTGTTTATACCCTACATTTGTGCATTTGTTTGTAACAATCAAAAGGAAACGAGATAGACCCATCGTTTATTATAGCGATCGTCTTAAAATCATTTTTTGAGTCGATTTAGCGATGTCCGTCCATCCGTCCGTCCGTCTGGTCCATCTATTCTTGTAATCAAAGTCCAGGTTGCAATTGTTGTTAGAACTAAATGAAACTTTGCACAACGAAGTTTTATGGGATAAGGACGAACGCTATTTAATGTGAATCGGTTCAGATTTAGATATAGCTCCCATAAAAATTTTGCTTCCGATTTTACTTTTTCCGCTCTAGAAACCATAAACTTTGACATATTTTCTTCAAATTTGGCAAAACAGCTTATATTTCAACTAAGAACAGCTCTGGTAAAAATAGGATAGATCAGTTCAGATTTATATATAGCTCCCATACAAATGTCTCCTCCGATTTGACTCTTTCCGCTCTAGAAACCACAAACTTTGGCAGATTTTCTTCAAATTTGGCAAAACAGCTTATATTTCAACTAAGAACAGCTCTGGTGAAAATAGGATAGATCGGTTCAGATTTATATATAGCTCCCATACAAATGTCTCCTTCTTCAAATTTGGCAAAACAACTTATATAGGGTATAATGACTAAGTGTAGAATATCATATAGTCGGCCACGCCCGACTTTAACTTTCCTTACTGGTTTTTTTTCAAAAGTACATATTTGCATTCATTAAAATCGGAGAACCCAAGAACATTTTCTGTTAATTTCACATGCAATTAGTAAATAGAAGGAATGGAAGAGATCCAGTGAATTTATCAAGTGTATTGCGTCGGGTGTTAAAGTATTTTTGTTGCATAGTTGTCCTTCGTATGAGAGAATGTTTGCCGAGGAGATCCGCTCGGATCGTTTGCAGGCCCCCATTGTAGATAGTGTCTAGGATCCAGTCGGTACCAGTTCGCAGTTTATTGTGTGTAGCTTCGCTCAGTGGTTACTTAAATATTGGAGTGGAGCCGACTGACCTTGACAAGTAGTCAGCCCAGGCCATGTCAATTTCAGCTCCCGTTTTAAAAATCGTTTTTCGATTTGTAGAGAAGCTAAAATCGTTTTCATTTTCGTACGTTAATCAGTTATTCCTTACGGTTATAACTCGGTCCGTCCGTCCATCTATTCTTGAAATCAAAGTACAAGTCGGAAGTACTGTCCGATCGTAACATAAATTGGCACAAGGAAGTATTGTGGCCCAAGGACGAACACTATTTAATTTGAAGCAAATCGGTTCATATTTAGATGTAGCCCCCGTACAAATGTCGTCCCATATTTAGCTTTTTCCGCTCAAGAAACCACATATTTTACTATATTAGCTTCAAATTTGCAAAATCTCTTGTAATTAAAGTGGAAACATCTAAGGTGGAAATAGGTCAGATCGGTTAAGTTTTAGACATAGCTTATAAAGAGTGATTTTTTTGAGGTTAGGATTTTCATGCATTAGTATTTGACAGATCACGTGGGATTTCAGACATGGTGTCAAAGAGAAAGATGCTCAGTATGCTTTGACATTTCATCATGAATCGTCTTACAAACGAACAACGCTTGCAAATTATTGAATTTTATTATCAAAATGCGTGCTCTGTTAAGAAAGTTCATTGCGCGCTTCCATTTTATGGTCAGTTTAATCGACCCACTGAAGCGGCTATTCGGGCTATTGTGACTAAATTTCGCACCAAATTTACATTGTTGGACATTAAACCACCAACACGCTTACGCAGAGTGCGAACTGAAGAAAATATCGCAGCTGTATCGGCCAGTGTTAATGATGACCACCAATTTTCGATTCGTCGCCGTTCGCACCAATTGGGTCTCTGTTACTCAAAAACGTGGAAATGCCAAAATTGGACTAAGCGGATGGACAACCTAAGACGCAGCCGCGGTCAACATTTAAATGAAATTATCTTCAAAAAGTAAATGTCATGGACCAATCTAACGTTTCAAATAAAGAACCGATGAGATTTTGCAAATTTTATGCGTTTTTTTTTTTAAAAAAGTTATCAAGCTCTTAAAAAATCACCCTTTATAAAGATTTCACTCCATTTTGACTTTTTCCGCTCTAAAGACCACATATTTTATTTGAAAGTGGGCAAGATCGGTTCAGATTTAGATATAGCTCCCATACAAATTTCACTGTCAATTTGACTTTTTCCGCTCTAAAGACCACATATATAGTACCCATACAAAAATCGTTCCCGATATCACTTTTCCCCGAATTCAATTGTAAGGGTGTAGAAAGTGGAGTGTATCACAAGTAGGTCCCGCCCTACTTTTGCCTTTCCTTACTTGTTTATAATTGGCATCTTGGATCTAATATCAAAGATAACTGTGAGATGCTGACTTTTATCCTGAAATTTGATTATGACATTGCGTGAAGTAGATACAGGTTTAGAAGATCAAGATTTGAATTATAAGCCATCTTGTCTAGAGAAAGGCAAGATGAGATGAATATTTGATTAAGATTTAGTCCTTGCAAATGAACGGACATACAAGAAGGCTTCCTTAAATTCACTTAGCTACAGATTCTGATCCGATCTACACACTATAATTTCTAGCTGTAACAAAAAAACTAACATTAAGCTAACTTATACTGAAGTCATCAGTCTCCTTCTTTGTTCTAAGTCGACTTTCGTGTCAACATTTGTTTGTAGCTACCTAATATTATTTCCCAAAAAAAAACTTTAACTTGGATGACATTGAAATAATTTGAATTTATTTCAAAACGATGATGACCCTGATGATAATTATGATGACCATGATTACCATTGTCACAGCTTCATTGTCATGTAGGTTATTAAATGATTTTAAACTCTCTCATACATACAAACACAATTACATATAGATATGTTCGTGTGTACGCACACACACACACAGATACACTAATACCAAGGCCCAATGCAATATTCACTCCAACGCAAAGTGGATGTGCCAGGACACTACATTCAAAGCAAAACTGTAAGCAATGCAACGGGGATGAGATGATACATGAAGAAGACCCGACCGACCATTATGCCACAATTTTGTGGTTTTGTAAAAATGAATGTAGAATGTCTAACATCTATGCGACCGTGAGTGTGAACAAGTATTTGTAGAAGTGTGTGTCTGCGTCTGTGTGCGAACAGAGTTCAAATGTTATTTTATTACCCAAGCCCCCAGCACTGACAGGGTATGAGTTTGTGCTTGAGAATTGCTATCACGTTACCCATATTGTCCATTATAATTTGTCTGTTATTCAAAGCTAAAATTCAATTAGGATCTCTGAAATACAATTAATTGCTTCCTAGTTCATATTACCACCCACATCGTCAGTGGTGGTATCCTCCAAGTGTCCATGCACAGAGCCCTACATACATACGAGTATGTCTCTATGCTTGTCTCTGGTTGGGTGTATGTAAATGTTCTGTGGGAGTCAAGTTATACCAGCCGCCTATGAATGAAGAATGTGCTAGTTTTGTGTTGATACTTAACTTTATTAATGTTCAAGTTGAAACTTTAAAATATAATTTATGATGGGCTATCTATTGCATTCGCCAATAAATCGAGGGAGCGGGAATTAGCCCAAGTACAGTATTAAAATGGTAAAATTGTGTTACATTTCGAAGTAAATATACTAGATTTCAGTGAAGATGCCAAAGATCGAGTCGAAATTTCATCGTAGAGTAGGAAGTCGTCTCCAAAATGGAGAAATATGAAATTTCTAAACGACTTGACCGAATTTTATCAACAGTTATCTCATGATGATCCCACCCTGAAATTTTGACAGTTTTTATATCACCCCTATTGAACCCTGAAAAATTTTAATTCCACAAACATTAGCCAGTTGTTCAGCGTATCAAGGCAAGATTTCTCACTAGAAATATTACAACGATCCAAATGTGGCCCAATACTCATCGAATGCGTTGCTACTAATCTTCCATGTTAAACTTCGAAATTTACCCAATCCCTTTTTCCCAATATCTGCAACAACTTTATGACCTATACCAACATTTTTAACATAAACAAGTCACAAAGAACACATCAAGGACAAACATACATACATATTTCTTAATACATATTTACATATGTTTTCTACTTATAAATACGAAATAAGTGTTTCCTTCAATTTCCTCAGACAATAGACTTTTATGTGCGCATAAACATGTCAGTATGTGTGTGCGTGTGTGTGTGTGGGCCTGTATGTACTTCAATCGTCGAACAACTCAAATCCACTTATCAACCAATATTGCTTTCCTTAAACGAAATTAAGTTGTTGTCAAGTGTTTCCGCTTTTAACGAAATAAAGAAACTCGCACAACTCTTGCCAAAATTACTCGAACTCGTCGTATTTGTATGGGAACCAAACAACGAAACAACATGTGAACGTTTGAACAAATTTCCTGCCGGCACACAGTGGTACATTTTGGAAGAAAACTGAAAATAGGCAAAAAAGGCAAGATACTCGTCCTTTCAAAATGTTATCCTTCTTATATACTCTCCACCATACCTTGAAAAATCGACCTGAGACCCTATAAAGTATATATATTATTAATCGTCATAAGATTCTAAGACGATGGCTGGGTCCGTCCTTCCGTTCGTCTGTTGAAAGCACGCTAGAATCTAAGTATTAGAGTATTTCATTATTATTTAATATATCTGCTTATATTTACTTCGTATTTGGAATGTGCAGTGATTTTATTTGGGGCATCAAGGGATAAAAATGGTACCTATCAAACGACAACAGCTAGAAACACGATATTCGGTGTGTACGTTCCTCTAATTGAGTAGAAACATAATATAAAAGTATTTTTTCCAAATTCGTACTTTTAAGGGATAAAATGGGAATAGAGGGATAAAAATAGTACCAACCAAACGACTGCACCTAAAATAATGAAATTCGGTGTATACATTCATCTGATTGCGTAGACACGTAAAACAAAGCGATTTTTCGGGGTTAAAAATGAAAAAGGGCATACAAATTGTACCAACCAAATGGCCGCAGCTAGAGCCATTAAATTCAGAGTATAGAGGTAAAACAAAAGGATTTTCGCGGTTAAAATGGGAAAAGGGGATAATAATTGTTCCAAACAAATAGCCGCAGCTAGAGTCATGAAATTCAGGGTACACATTACTTTAGCTGCGTAGACACGAAACATTAAAAAGGCTTTTCCAAATTCGTACTTTTAATGGATACAATGGTAACCGAGGGATAAAAATAGTACCAACTAAACGGCAACAGATAGAATGCTGAAATTCGGTCTGTACATCCCTCTAATTGCGTAGGTACGTAAAATAACGTGATTTTAGAAAGTCGTACTCTTAAGGGACAAAAATGAAAAAGGGGATAAAAATGGTTTCAAACAAATGGTAGCAGCTAGAATCATGGAATTCGATGTATACATTCCTCTGGCTGCATAGACACCCAAAATAAAAAGATTTTTCCAAATTCGTACTTTTACGGCCAAAATTAGTTGAATCATGAAGTTAAGTTGTTTTACACTATGTACGTGAGATAATGGATTTTCAAAATTTGTACTTTTGGAATTAAAATAGAATGGAAATACAAACAACTGAAGCACCTACTATCAACCAATATTTATGGTATTTAAACTTTTTGAAAATATAAATAAAAGAATATTTATTTTATGAATTGACTTGAAGTATTATTTCGATATGTAAACGTATTGGTAACCATGCCATATAAGCGTGGTTTGAAATAATGGAAAAAATATATATATTTATTTATAAAATTATTTTTTCAATATTTATTTCAATTAATGTTTTGGTTTGGTTAATATATATATTACCCTACACCACTCCCTGCGTATATACCACGATTTTATTACTAAGACCAGGTGTTTCATAGGAGCAATTTTATGTAGTTCATATAAAGTAAACTCATCTTTAGTCAATTTTAACGAATATGGTTAATAAAATGGTAAAAAAAAGTAAATATAACATGATCTGGAAAAATTGATCAAGATCCAATGACAAATACAGATTATACTGTGGTAATAGTATGAATCGGATAGACGATTGAAGGGGGCCTATAGCAACGCTTGGGGCCTGAGCCAAAACATGGGTCTATATAGTTCTCATTCACGGTAGGTATTCCTAGTTGAAATATATCATGATCTGCAAATTTTGATCGAGATCCGATGTAAGATGTATTTTCTAGGGAATGGGGATCCATTTGGGTTGTACCAAAGTATGCACCCATATACTTTGCTTTCATAGTATGTCTTCTTAGTTGAAATATTATATAATCTACAAAATTTTAAAAACTTCCGAAGTAAAATGTTGGTCCTAAAGGCGTAATAATAAAAATGGGGGCCATTTGCAAGGGCGCTACACTAAAAACTGGACCCATACATATCACTTTGAAAGTAGGTATTCTTAGTCGAAATATAACATGATCTGCAAAATTATATCGAGATCCAATGCACGATGTGGATTCTAGAGATGCAATAGAGTAGAATGGGGGCCAAATTTGTATGGGGAGGGATTATACCAAAATATGGACCCATATATTTGACGTTCATAGTAGTAGTTGAAATATAATGTAATGTGCAAAATTTGAAAAACTTTCGATATCAGGGGTAATAATAACAAGTAAGAAGGCGTTAAGTTCGGCCGGGCCGAATCTTATATACCCTCCACCACGGAGTGCGTTCCACAGTATTACCAGCAGATTAAAGGATGTCGACTTTACATAGAAGCACAGTACCATATTACGAAAATTGTGATATTTTTATGCACATATATTTGTTTACTATTTCAAACTATAATGTATACTTATGCGCACTGTTTAAAATCGACTACTATATATAAATAAAATGCTGAAAGTGTGAAAGTGAACATGCCTAAATATTAGGCAATGTCAGTCGCCATTAGAAATAAGCATTTTCAGATACAGACAAAGTGATAAGAAAAGTATAAATTTTAAAGATATCCCCATTCGCCCCATTCTCCGCACAAATGTACAAATTTCGAAAAAAACCCTTTTTCGAGTCTTCATAGTCAGAATGTATACACCGAATTTCATGATTTCAACTTCAGCGGTTTGGTAGGTCCCATTTTTATCCCTCTTTTTAATTATATCCCTTAAAAGTACGAATTTCGAAAAATCCCTCTATTTTACGTGTCTATGCAATTAAAGGGATGTACACACCGAATTTGATGATTCTAGCTGTTCTCGTATCATTGGTACCATATTTTATCCCTTTTGTCCCATTCCGCCCGCTAAAACTTTTATTATGCCCTACACCACTTCGTGGTCTAGGGTATTATAAGTTAGTTTCGCGCCAAATGTTTGTAACACCAAAAAATAATCGAGCTAGACCCACCTTTAAGTATAACGATCGGCTTAGAATCACCAGCTGAGTCGATTTAACGATGTCTGTCTGTCCGTCCGTCCGTCTGCTGTCCATCTAAGCTTGTTCGCACTCTACAGGTTGCAATTGTTGTCCGATTGTCATGAAACTTGGCTGAAGTTATTTTTTCTGGCCAAGGACCATCGGTATTGAATTTGGGGGAAATCGGTTCAGATTTAGATATTGCCCCCACACAAATGTCGCTCCCGATTTGACATTTTCCGCTCTAGAAACGACATATTGTACTCGATTTTCTTTAAATTTGGCAGAACATCTTGTAATCCAACTAGAAACATGTATGCAAAAATTGGGTAAGATCGGTTCAGATTTAGATATAGCCCCCACACAAATCTCGCTCCCGATTTGACATTTTCCGCTCTAGAAACGACATATTGTACCCGATTTTCTTTAAATTTGGCAAAACATCTTATAATCCAACTAGAAACATGTATGCAAAAATTGGGTAAGATCGGTTCAGATTTAGATATAGCCCCCACACAAATGTCGCTCCCGATTTGACATTTTCCGCTCTAGAAACGACATATTGTACCCGATTTTCTTTAAATTTGGCAGAACATCTTATAATCCAACTAGAAACATGTATGCAAAAATTGGGTAAGATCGGTTCAGATTTAGATATAGCCCCCACACAAATGTCGCTCCCGATTTGACATTTTCCGCTCTAGAAACGACATATTGTACCCGATTTTCTTTAAATTTGGCAGAACATCTTATAATCCAACTAGAAACACGTATGCAAAAATTGGGTAAGATCGGTTCAGATTTAGATATAGCCCCCACACAAATGTCACTCCCGATTTGACATTTTCCGCTCTAGAAACGACATATTGTACCCGATTTTCTTTAAATTTTGCAGAATATCTTATAATCCAACTAGAAACATGTATGCAAAAATTGGGTAAGATCGGTTCAGATTTAGATATAGCCCCCACACAAATGTCGCTCCCGATTTGACATTTTCCGCTCTAGAAACGACATATTGTACCCGATTTTCTTTAAATTTGGCAGAACATCTTATAATCCAACTAGAAACATGTATGCAAAAATTGGGTAAGATCGGTTTAGATTTAGATATAGCCCCCATACAAATGTCGCTCCCGATTTGACATTTTCCGCTCTAGAAACGACATATTGTACCCGATTTTCTTTAAATTTGGCAGAACATCTTATAATCAAACTAGAAACACGTATGCAAAAATTGGGTAAGATCGGTTCAGATTTAGATATAGCCCCCATACAAATGTCACTCCCGATTTGACATTTTCCGCTCTAGAAACGAGATATTGTACCCGATTTTCTTTAAATTTTGCAGAACATCTTATAATCCAACTAGAAACATGTATGCAAAAATTGGGTAAGATCGGTTCAGATTTAGATATAGCCCCCATACAAATGTCGCTCCCGATTTGACTTTTTCTGCTCTAAAATCCACATATTGTACATATTTTCTTTAAAATTGGCACAACATCTTATAATCCAACTAAAAAACCTATGGTGAAAGTGGGTAAGATCGGTTCAGATTTAGATATAGCCCCCATACAAATGTCGCTCCCGATTTGACATTTTCCGCTCTAGAAACGACATATTGTACCCGATTTTCTTTAAATTTTGCAGAACATCTTATAATCCAACTAGAAACATGTATGCAAAAATTGGGTAAGATCGGTTCAGATTTAGATATAGCCCCCACACAAATGTCGCTCCCGATTTGACATTTTCCGCTCTAGAAACGACATATTGTACCCGATTTTCTTTAAATTTTGCAGAACATCTTATAATCCAACTAGAAACATGTATGCAAAAATTGGGTAAGATCGGTTCAGATTTAGATATAGCCCCCATACAAATGTCGCTCCCGATTTGACATTTTCCGCTCTAGAAACGACATATTGTACCCGATTTTCTTTAAATTTTGCAGAACATCTTATAATCCAACTAGAAACATGTATGCAAAAATTGGGTAAGATCGGTTCAGATTTAGATATAGCCCCCATACAAATGTCGCTCCCGATTTGACATTTTCCGCTCTAGAAACGACATATTGTACCCGATTTTCTTTAAATTTTGCAGAACATCTTATAATCCAACTAGAAACATGTATGCAAAAATTGGGTAAGATCGGTTCAGATTTAGATATAGCCCCCACACAAATGTCGCTCCCGATTTAACTTTTTCTGCTCTAAAATCCACATATTGTACATATTTTCTTTAAAATTGGCACAACATCTTATAATCCAACTAAAAAACCTATGGTGAAAGTGGGTAAGATCGGTTCAGATTTAGATATAGCCCCCATACAAATGTCGCTCCCGATTTGACATTTTCCGCTCTAGGAACGACATATTGTACCCGATTTTCTTTAAATTTTGCAGAACATCTTAGAATCCAACTAGAAACATGTATGCAAAAATTGGGTAAGATCGGTTCAGATTTAGATATAGCCCCCACACAAATGTCGCTCCAGATTTGACATTTTCCGCTCTAGAAACGACATATTGTACCCGATTTTCTTTAAATTTTGCAGAACATCTTATAATCCAACTAGAAACACGTATGCAAAAATTGGGTAAGATCGGTTCAGATTTAGATATAGCCCCCACACAAATGTCGCTCCCGATTTGACATTTTCCGCTCTAGAAACGACATATTGTACCCGATTTTCTTTAAATTTTGCAGAACATCTTATAATCCAACTAGAAACATGTATGCAAAAATTGGGTAAGATCGGTTCAGATTTAGATATAGCCCCCACACAAATGTCGCTCCCGATTTGACATTTTCCGCTCTAGAAACGACATATTGTACCCGATTTTCTTTAAATTTTGCAGAACATCTTATAATCGAACTAGAAACACGTATGCAAAAATTGGGTAAGATCGGTTCAGATTTAGATATAGCCCCCATACAAATGTCGCTAACGATTTCACTTTTTCTGCTCTAAAATCCACATATTGTACATATTTTCTTTAAAATTGGCACAACATCTTATAATCCAAATAAAAAACCTATGGTGAAAGTGGGTAAGATCGGTTCAGATTTAGATATAGCCACCATACAAATGTCGCTCCCGATTTGACATTTTCCGCTCTAGAAAAGACATATTGTACCCGATTTTCTTTAAATTTTGCAGAACATCTTATAATCCAACTAGAAACATGTATGCAAAAATTGGGTAAGATCGGTTCAGATTTAGATATAGCCCCCATACAAATGTCGCTCCCGATTTGACATTTTCCGCTCTAGAAACGACATATTGTACCCGATTTTCTTTAAATTTTGCAGAACATCTTATAATCCAACTAGAAACATGTATGCAAAAATTGGGTAAGATCGGTTCAGATTTAGATATAGCCCCCACACAAATGTTGCTCCCGATTTGACTTTTTCTGCTCTAAAATCCACATATTGTACATATTTTCTTTAAAATTGGCACAACATCTTATAATCCAACTAAAAAACCTATGGTGAAAGTGGGTAAGATCGGTTCAGATTTAGATATAGCCCCCATACAAATGTCGCTCCCGATTTGACATTTTCCGCTCTAGGAACGACATATTGTACCCGATTTTCTTTAAATTTTGCAGAACATCTTAGAATCCAACTAGAAACATGTATGCAAAAATTGGGTAAGATCGGTTCAGATTTAGATATAGCCCCCACACAAATGTCGCTCCAGATTTGACATTTTCCGCTCTAGAAACGACATATTGTACCCGATTTTCTTTAAATTTTGCAGAACATCTTATAATCCAACTAGAAACACGTATGAAAAAATTGGGTAAGATCGGTTCAGATTTAGATAAAGCCCCCACACAAATGTCGCTCCCGATTTGACATTTTCCGCTCTAGAAACGACATATTGTACCCGATTTTCTTTAAATTTTGCAGAACATCTTATAATCCAACTAGAAACATGTATGCAAAAATTGGGTAAGATCGGTTCAGATTTAGATATAGCCCCCACACAAATGTCGCTCCCGATTTGACATTTTCCGCTCTAGAAACGACATATTGTACCCGATTTTCTTTAAATTTTGCAGAACATCTTATAATCGAACTAGAAACACGTATGCAAAAATTGGGTAAGATCGGTTCAGATTTAGATATAGCCCCCATACAAATGTCGCTAACGATTTCACTTTTTCTGCTCTAAAATCCACATATTGTACATATTTTCTTTAAAATTGGCACAACATCTTATAATCCAAATAAAAAACCTATGGTGAAAGTGGGTAAGATCGGTTCAGATTTAGATATAGCCACCATACAAATGTCGCTCCCGATTTGACATTTTCCGCTCTAGAAAAGACATATTGTACCCGATTTTCTTTAAATTTTGCAGAACATCTTATAATCGAACTAGAAACACGTATGCAAAAATTGGGTAAGATCGGTTCAGATTTAGATATAGCCCCCATACAAATGTCGCTCCCGATTTGACTTTTTCTGCTCTAAAATTCACATATTGTACATATTTTCTTTAAAATTGGCACAACATCTTATAATCCAACTAAAAAACCTATGGTGAAAGTGGGTAAGATCGGTTCAGATTTAGATATAGCCCCCATACAAATGTCGCTCCCGATTTGACATTTTCCGCTCTAGAAAAGACATATTGTACCCGATTTTCTTTAAATTTGCACAACATCTTATAATCGAACTAGAAACACCTATGCTGAAAGTGGGTAAGATCGGTTCAGATTTAGATATAGCCCTCATACAAATGTCCTCTCCCATTTAACATTTTTTGTCAAACACATACATTTACAGAATGCAAAAAATCCTTCCGATTTCACTTTTTTACCGAATTGAATTGCAATGAGAATTGTTTGGGTGATGCCCATATGTCCATACTTACTTATACTGGTTTTTATTGTGGTTCTTCCAAGCTACAAGAGGAATGTTCGTAACAAATTTTAACTGTATGAAAATAAGAAATTTAATTAATAAGCCAAGGCTACCAATATTTGTATTATATATGTATGTAATGGTTATAATACTTCAATTCATAAAGTAAATATAAGGGAGCAATCATAAATACTTTAATAA
This sequence comes from Polietes domitor, assembly GCA_947397865.1. NCBI lineage: Eukaryota > Metazoa > Arthropoda > Insecta > Diptera > Muscidae > Polietes > Polietes domitor. The sequence goes on along the minus strand of OX377619.1, from coordinate 18,184,862 downwards.
TATTGGGGGATAGAGAGAGTATTTTCAGCTACAGTCGTTTGGTTTGTTGTATTTCCAACCTATTTCACAGTACGACAAAATCAATTTTTTTTGAGTACACATGAGAAATGTTAATAGAACATGAAAATAGGCTTAAAATAAAGAAATACGTGTCTCGGCGTTTTGCTGTAGCACGTCAGAATTTTGAGAAACAACAACATTGTATTTTTAATGAATTTCGTACATTTTTTGGATATTTTTTAATTTTACATGACAATTAAAGCGCCATCTAGCGGAAAAAAAATCGGTTCACCCAGCACTTAAATCGGTTCACCCATTCTGTTTTTATAGAACTTTTTATAATAGTACTACGTTACAAGTGAACCTCCACGATCCTTCGAATCTTTAAAATCGATTTTCTCAAAATTCTGACGTGCTACAGCAAATCTCCGAGACACGTATTTCTTTATTTTAAGCCTATTTTCATATTCTGTTAACATTTCTCATGTGTACCAACCACTGTCGTACTGTGTTTTAATTTCAAAAGTATAAATTTTGAAAATACCTTATCTCTCACGTACGCAGTATAAGACAACTTCATGATTCTACCATTCATTTTACGTGGCTATGCAGTCAGAGGAATGTATACACCGAATTCCATGATTCTACCAGCGGCCATTTTGTTGATACCATTTTTATCCCCTTTTTTCAATTTACCCCTCAAGAATACGACTATCTAAAATCACTTTGTTTTACGTATCTACACAATTAGAGGGATCATTCCAGCTGTATTAGTTTAGTTGATACTATTTGTATCCCCTGCAGCCATTGTATCCCTTGAAAGTATGAATTTTGGAAAAAACTTTTTATTTTTCTTTTTATTTTTTTTACGCAGTCAGAGGAATTTATACTCCGAATTTCATGATTCTAGCTGCTGTCATTTGATTAGTACTATTTTTATCCCCTTTTTCCATTTGAACCCCAAAAAGTACGAATTTTAAAAAGTTCTTTTATTTTACGTGTCTACGCAATCAGAGAAATGTATATATCGAATTTCATTATTCTGGGTACAGCCGTTAGGTTGGTACTATTTTTATCCCTCTATCCCCATTTAACCCCTTAAAAGTACGAATTTATAAAAAATACTTTTATATTATGTATCTACTCTATTAGAGTAATGTACACCCTAAATTTCGTGTTTCTATCTGTTGTCGTTTGATAGGTACCATTTTTATCCCTTTTTTTCCGTTCCCCCCCTACAAATAAAAATCACTCTATGGTGCCCTTTTATGTTATAAAGGGAATGCGAATTGCAAATATCATGTAAATTCAAGCAATTATGTTCAATAAACTTGCTGAAATACTCTAAATATTAGGGGTATTTTCAGTCCTTGTGAGGGAAAAAATTTTCCCTCTGGGCCGATTTCGCCCACTTTCAATCCCAACCGATCTGCAACCATAAGACACATTTAAGAAAAATTTGAACCTTCTAGCTCATTTCATTTGGCCGCTATCGTGCTTTCAACAGACAGACAGACAGACGGACATGGCTATATCGTCTTAGAATTTTACCACGACCCAGAATATATATACTTTATGGGGTCTCCGATGACCCCATAAAAACTGAATATACCCCCATCCTGGAGGTGAAGGGTATAAAAATGGGGCCCTTTTGTAAGGGCATAAGAAGTGGGATAAAGTAGGTATTCTTTATTGAAATACAGCTGAATCCGCCAAATTGTTCTAGTTCAAATATAACACGATCCTGGTAATTTTGTCACGATTCCATGAAAAATGTGTATTCTAGAGCAGTAATATTGTAAATTATATGGATATTGGTATGGTATGGAGGCTATATCTAAATCTGAACCGATTTCCTCCAAATTCAATACCAATCGTCCTTGGCCAAAAAAATAACTTCTGTCAAATTTCATTACAATCGGGCAACAATTGCGACCTGTAAAGTGCGAACAAGCTTAGATGGACAGCAGATCGATTCAGCTGATGATTCTAAGCCGATCCGTATACTTAAAGGTGGGTCTAGCTCGATTATTTCTTGGTGCTACAAATATTTGGCGGCAAAATAACTTATAATACCTTAGTCCACAAAATCCACAAATATCTTAGTCCAAAATCGTCAGCCTCTGTGAAATTCAATCCATGATGGAGGGTATATAAATTTTGGCCCGGCCGAACTTAACGCCGTTTTTACTTTTTTTTTACTTAACAGAGGAATATGACCAATTTGATGACAATGACGTGACAATTTCGCCCATCTTCGAGCTTAAACTAAGATTCGGAAAAATAGTATCACGTGCAAAATTTGAATCGATTCCTTGACTGTTTTCGAGAGTTATCTTGTACACCAGCCAGACGGACGGACATGGCTCAAACAACTTAAAAAGTCGTGAAACGGATTTGGTCCAAACATACTTAGGGTCTTAAGTCACTCCTTCGATGCGTTACAATTTTTCTCTGTCCCAAATGATCCTACTCTGTAGAGTGAGGGTATAATGAGAGAAAAATCCAGATTGATAAATAAAACACCCCCATCTAATATATGTTTAACTAGCAAATACCCGCTACTTCGTACGCGGAAAAATGGTATGGTAAGACAGTAGTTTGTATCAGTATTCAAACTGTTTTTAATGATATCACTTTCAGCGTTTATACGTAGTCAATAGTTTAATTTATAGGCACAAAATGGAAACAATTTTTCTACAAAAAATCATATAAAGTAGAAAATTATTTGCACATTTCTTTCTTAAGCTGTGAAAATATCATTAGGGATAGAATAAAAGTGTATCGCATTGAAGGAGAGAGTTAAAACCATAAGTATGTCCCAAGTCCCTTTCACGTCCGTCTGGCTCGCTTGTATACACGATGACTCTGGAAGGGACTTAAAGAATTTATTCAAACTCAGCACATAGTACTATTTTCCCAAACTTAGTTTAATTTCGAAAATGGGGGAAATTGATATACATCTTATGGTACACACATACGTATAGTCCATATTCCAAAACAAACGACCCGTACGTAAAATTAAACCTAATATAACTTCTATACTTTACACGCAAATTGACATAAGCTTTGGTCAAAATAAAAAAAAGATAATGTTCACACATAACTCTTTCTGTGCCGTTTGTGTCCTTAAACATACAAATTTCGAAACATTAATTTATGTACTCGGAGAAATGTACACACCGAATTTCTTTTCATATTCTAGCTGAAAACTTTGGTTGGTACTATCTTTATCCCAAATCCCCAATTTTGGTTGATATCATTTGCACCACTTTAATCCCTTAAAAGTACAAATATCGGAAAATTCCTTGTTATTAATCATTTACACTGTAAGACGAATATGCGTACCGAATTTAATTATTGTAGCGTCATCCATGTTCTTGGCACCTTTTTTATCCGCTTTTCTCGTTTACCCTTTAAAAGTACGAATTTCGAAAAATTTCTTCAATTTGCGGTTGTAGGCATTTTCAGGATGTATGATTGGTACCATTTTGTATCCCTTTCTACCCAATTTCACTCACAAAAAGTACGAATTTTAATGTCCGTTCCGAATTTCATGATTCTAGGCCCAGTTGTTTGGTCTGGGCTGAGGTAAAATTTTTATCCCATTTAATCCCTTAAAATTACAAATTTCGAAAAATGTCTTCTTATCAGTGATTTGGGCTGTACAACGAATACACATATCGAATTTCATTATTGTAGCGTCATCCGTGTTGTTTGTACCATTTTTATCCCCTTTTCCCCGTTTACCTACTAAAAGTACGAATTCAAAAAGATTCGGTCATTTTGCGTTTCTAAGGGTTTTGAGGTATGTACACACCGAATTTTATTATTCCAGCTCCATCCGTTTGATTGGTACCATTTTTATCCCTTTTTACCCGATATCACCCACAAAAAGTACTAATTTAAAAATATTTTCTTGGGCGCGTTGAATCTATAAGAGCAATTTTTGTACCAAGTTTCAAGATTCTAGTCCCAGCTGTTTGGTCATTGCGGTGGCACAATTTTTATCCTTCTTTAACCCATTTTACCCCTTAAAAGTACGTATTACGAAAAACTCCCTTCAAATCTGATCTCTTCGCTGTAAGAGAAATGTACATACCAAATTTCATGGTTCTAGCTTCAGCCATGTTGTTGGTACAATTTTTGTCCCATTTGACCCCCAAAGGTACGAATTTCCAAATGAAATCTTTTGGTATGTCTTCATGCTATAAGAGGAATGTCCATACCAAATTTCAAGATTCTAGGCCCAGCCGTTTGGTCATTGCGGTGGTACAATTTTTATCCCTCTTTACCCATTTTACCCCTTAAAAGTACGAATTACGAAAAACTCCCTTCAAATCTGATTTGTTCACTGTAAGGGAAATGTACATACCAAATTTCATGATTCTAGCTTCAACCATGTTATAGGTACCATTTTTGTCCCTTTTTGTACCATTTAACCCCCCAAAAGTACGAATTTTTAAAATGTCACTTTTTGGATTGTCTTTATGCCGCAAGAGGAATATCCATACCAAATTTCAAGATTCTAGGCCCAGCCGTTTGGTCATTGCGGTGGTACCATTTTTATCCCTTTTTACCCCGTTTTACCCCTTAAAAGTACGAATTTTGAAAAATATTTTCTTGGGCGCGTTCAAGCTATGAGAAAATTGTTGTACCAAATTTCAACATTCTAGTCCCAGCCGTTTGGCCATTGCGGTGGTACAATTTTTATCCCTCTTTACCTCATTTTACCCCTTAAAAGTACGAATTACAAAAAGCGCCCTTCAAATCTGATTTGTTCACTGTAAGGGAAATGTACATACCGAATTTCATGATTCTAGCATCAACCATGTTATAGGTACCATTTTTGTATCATTTAAACCCCCAAAACTACGAATTTTTAAAATGTCACTTTTTGGGTTGTCTTCATGCCGCAAGAGGAATATCCATACCAAATTTCAAGATTCTAGTCCCAGCCGTCTGGCCATTGCGGTGGTACAATTGTTATCCCTCTTTACCCCTTAAAAGTACGGATTACAAAAAACTCCCTTCAAATCAGATTTGTTCACTGTATGGGAAATGTACATACTAAGTTTCATGATTCTAGCTTCAACCATGTTATAGGTACCATTTTTGTCCCTTTTTGTACCATTTAACCCCCCAAAAGTACGAATTTTTAAAATGTCACTTTTTAGGTTGTCTTCATGCCGCAAGAGGAATATCCATACCAAATTTCAAGATTCTAGGCCCAGCCGTTTGGTCATTGCGGTGGTACAATTTTTATCCCTCTTTACCCCATTTTACCCCTTAAAAGTACGAATTACAAAAAACTCCCTTCAAATCTGATTTGTTCACTGTATGGGAAATGTACATACTAAATTTCATGATTCTAGCTTCAACCATGTTATAGGTACCATTTTTGTCCCTTTTTGTACAATTTAACCCCCCAAAAGTACGAATTTTTAAAATGTCACTTTTAGGTTGTCTTCATGCCGCAAGAGGAATATCCATACCAAATTTCAAGATTCTAGGCCCAGCCGTTTGGTCATTGCGGTGGTACAATTTTTATCCCTCTTTACCCCATTTTATCCCTTAAAAGTACGAATTACAAAAAACTCCCTTCAAATCTGATTTGTTCACTGTATGGGAAATGTACATACTAAATTTCATGATTCTAGCTTCAACCATGTTATAGGTACCATTTTTGTCCCTTTTTGTACCATTTAACCCCCCAAAAGTACGAATTTTTAAAATGCCACTTTTTAGGTTGTCTTCATGCCGCAAGAGGAATATCCATACCAAATTTCAAGATTCTAGGCCCAGCCGTTTGGTCATTGCGGTGGTACCATTTTTATCCCTTTTTACCCCATTTTACCCCTTAAAAGTACGAATTTCGAAAAATCCCGTCTTATCACACCTCTACACTGTAAGAGAAATGTACACACCAAATTTCATGATTCTAGTTCTAGCCGTTTGGTCTGGGGAGTGATCAGTCAGTCAGTCAGTCAGTCACTCAATCACGCAACTCTTTTATATATATAGATTGACTAGTACGTCTTTATAATAGGGACGGTCTTGTAGCAGTTCTTTCATAATGGACCAATGTGCGTTACCACCGCTGCGCTTTCTCATCAAATAATTTTTAGCCAAACGAATATGTTCACATGCCATTTACCGCACATGTATACATCTGCCCGTGCATATGTGTGTATGAATGTTTGCTTGTGTGTGTGTGTTAAAAAAATAATCATAAATTTTGACGGCGAAGAAGAAGAAAAAAATCGGAACTGTTCAGCTCTGCGTTCTGCGCTTTCGAAACATTTACACAAATCGTTTCATAAGTACTTGGCTGCTGATTTGTATAGTTTGAGTTGGCGGGGGTACGAGTGCCTCCTGTGTGTTTGAATGTTGCTCTTCGGCTGTTTTCATTTCTCCTCCCCCTTCAATTTCATATTCAAATAAACAACAACAACAAATATGTACATATGTATATATGCAAAACTTCAGAGATCGCGACGAGGGGTTGAACACCAAGGATGTCTCAGCAAACAAACTGAACTGAACTGAAAAGCAGAACAGAACAGAAACGAAACGAACAGAGCAGAGCGGACCAGAGTTGAGCTGTGTTGAGCGGAAAAGGAGTAAAAGGAAGCGAGAATGTAATGTGATGTTTTCAAAGTTACTGTTAAAGAACAACATTTGTTTAACTTTTGTTGTTATTGTTGTGCCAAATGGCTGGCTTTTGAGGAGGAAGAGGGAGAGGAAGGCGATGGGGCAACAAACAAGTGTTGCTATTGGTGTTGTTGTTATTGCCATTACGCCTGGATTGGTGCTGTTGGCGCTAACATTTCTATTCTTTACCATTTCAGCTTTCAGCGCCCTGTGTCGCGCAAAAACGCGATATAACGTAAATAATTTAATTACAATTTAATCGCGACAAACTCAAACAATCTGTGACAATGGCTCGGCGGCACAAACAAAAACGCGTGCACAGGAAAAAACCCAGTTAAAGTGGTAACGATTGTTTGTTTTTTTTGCCGCATTGTTTGGTGCACAGTGGCACAATATTGAAGAAGTCCTGCTAAAACCGATTTATATTGGAATGAGTTGAAGGTTATAAGGAATAAAATAAAAAACACTCAAACCAAGTAAATTAACACAAAATCTAAGGACAATTTTACAGAAATTTTACTCAAACCAAGTAAATAAAACCAAATAAATATTTATTTATATTTTTACATAAATTTGCCTTAAACCAAACAAGTAAAAACGGCGGTAAGTTCGGCCGGACCGAACTCCACCATGGATTGCATTCCACAGAGGTTGTCGGTTTTCGTAGAAATATAAATATAAATTTTTTAATATAGCCAAACCAAAACAAATACATACATTGAAAAAATAATTTTATAAATAAATATAATATTTTAATTATTTCAAACCATTATTAATTTCAAATCAAAAAATAAATATTCTTATATTTACATTTTCAAAAAGTTTAAATACCATTAAAGTGTCTACACAATCAGAGGAATGTATACACCGAATTTCGTATTTCTAGCTGTTGTCGTTTAATATGTACCATTTTTATCCCGTTTTTTGCCCCATTTCACCACCGACAAATAAGAATCGCTTTACGCATACAAAATATCAATCAAATATAAACAGACATATTCAAAAAACATGCTTAAATACGCTAAAATATTAGGGATTATTATGGGTATTTTTAGTCCTTGTGAGGGAAATTTTTTTCCCTTTGGGCCGATTTCGCCCCGTTTCAATCCCAACCGATCTACGACTATAAGACGCATTTATGGAAATTTTAAAAAGAAAATAGGTCAATGTTGGACTAATTTCTAGCATATACGCGATTTGAAGTTTTTTAATATCTCAAAATAATTTCAATTTTATACAAAGCTCACAAATGTTTATTAAATCAAATGTTATAGAATTTTGAAATAGATAGAAAAAGATTTTTTATGCCGCAACTGTGCGCCATTAGATTTTACCGTGAAGGACCGATGTTATGCCAGTAATCCATTAACGAAACGTTAGTTCTTTAATGCGAATGTCGAGGAAGTCATACGTGAGATAGATCCAGACATATACCAAACCGTACCAGGTACCAGATATTCTTATTTTTAGACTAATAACACTTAACTTCCACTTACCTGCTTTTCTGATAAATATGCGTATTTTTACACTTTTTCAAAATAAGCAATCTGATCTAGCAAAATCGAATAGGTAATAGAAGACCAGGACAAAATTTAGCTTTTATTTCCATTTGTTTTATTTATTTTTCTCGTCGAAATACTGACATTGATTTCACATTTAGCCCTAAGAATGTTAAAATGATATAACTACCGTGGCCGTGGTCAGTACAATTTCTCAGAAAAATCTTCATCCGTCTGGCTAGATGATCAAAATGGTTGAAATTTACATTTACATTTTTGTTACAAATTATATTTTCTGACTTAGGTATGTTCATCTTTTGTTGAAATCAACCCCATCATTGTTTTTATACCCTCCACCTCTAGAATAGGGGTATTCTAAGTTTGTCATTCCGTTAGTAACACCTTGAAATATCGACCTGAGACTCTATAAAGTATATATATTCTTGATCGTCATGAAATTCTAAGACGATCTAGCCATGTCCGTCCTTCTGTTGAAAGCACGCTAGCATCTAAACTAAAGGAGCTAGGACGCCCAAATTTTACATAAATGCGTCTTATAGTCGTAGATCGATTGGGATTGAAACTGGGCGAAATCGGCCCAAAGGGAAATTTTTTTCCCTCACAATAACTTAAAATACCCGTAATATTCCCTAACATTTTTGAGTATTTAAGCACATTTTTTCAATATGTCTGCTTGTACTTACTTGATATTGGGTATGCGAATTCCCTCTAAAACAAAAGCGTGCACCAAAGAGTGATTTTTATTCGTAGGGGGCAAAAAGCGATAAAAATTATACCTTTCAAACGGCCACAGCTAGAAACTCGAAATTTGATGTGTACATCAATCCTCTAATTGAGTAGATACATAATATAAAATGGGAATAGAGGGCTGAAAATGGTACCAACCAAACGGCCGCACCAAGTATAATGAAATACGGTGTAGACATCCCTCTGATTGCATAGACACGTAAAATAAAGTGATTTTTCGAAATTAACACTTTTTGGGGTCAAACTGGAAAAAGGGGATACAAATAGTACCAACCAAATGACCTCAGCTAGAATCATGAAATTCATATACATTCTTCTGACTGCGTAGACACGAATAATAAAAGGTTTGTTCAAAATCCGTACTTCCAAGGGATACAATGTGTACAGTGGGATAAAAATAGTACCAACTAAACGAATTACTAGAATGATGAATTTCGGTGTGTACATCCCTCTAATTGCGTAGACACGTAAAATAAAGAGATTTTAGAAAGTCGTACTCTTAAGGGGGTAAACTTGGAAAAAGTGGGTAAAAATGGTACCAACCAAATGGCCGCAGCTAGAATCATAGAATTCGGTGTATACATTCCTCTGACTGCATAGACACACAAAATAAAAAGATTTTTCCAAAATCGTACTTTATACTTTTACCCAAAAATTTATTGAATAATGAAGTTAGATTATTTAGCACTATGTACGTGAGGCAATGGATTTTCAAGATTTGTACATTTGTAATTAAAATAGAATTGAAATACATCCAACTGTAGCACCCACTATCTACCAATATTTATGGTATTTAAGCTTTTTTGAAGATATATATATAAGAATATTTATTTTTTGAGTTGACTTGAAGTATTATTTCGACATATATAGTGTAAAGATATTGTTAGACTTGCCTAGTAAGCGTGGTTTGAAATAATAAAACAAATATATTTATTTATAAAATTATCGTTTCAATATTTGTATTTGTTTTGATTTGGCTATATTAAAAAAAATATTTTCCTCTGTGGAATGCATTAAAAAATTAAAAGTTCGGCCAGGCCGAACTTAACGCCGTTTTACTTGTTTACTTTCCCATTGTGCAATTTATTAATTTAGTTTTACATTACATTATCTTGTTTTAAAAAATTTCGCTTGGTCTTACATTCTTAATCAATTATTGATTCCTTATAAGGAATATCTGTTGGAACAGAAGTTTTGGAGAAAACCCTCAGCCTATTATTTTTTCCGCCATTTGCGATACTGTCCCACCGTGCATCACACTTCTTATCCTTTACCATGGCTGTCGTTATTTGAGTTTTTAATCTTGGTTCATTCTTCTTGATTTCCAACAATTTACACAGATTATATTTAAGGATATTGTGTTTGTTATTACATTATACGGGTATTATAAAAATAAATTTAATAAATTTGTACTGAAACTAATTGAAAGGAAGTGTAACAACATTACATTGCTTAAGGACCAAACCAAACAGCACATCCAACCGAACATCGGGTGATGGCCATGTGATTGTGTGTGTAAATGGAGACGAAGAACACAAAATCGTTTTGCGTGTCAGAGTTGTCAATTCAGTGATATTCGTTTGTGAAATTTGTAAATAATGTGATTATCACAAGGACAACTTAGTGCTTGGTTTTTGCATATTTGTTTCAAGAGAGACAGAGCGATGTCGTAGTCGCTCCAACAGATTTTCCACAAATCTGGCAAGAGGACTTTATATATGAAGTTTAATTTAGCAAATCTTTTAAAAAAATATAAAATATAATTTATCGGATATGTTGGACATATATTTTTTCCGAAATTTCCTTTTGAGAACTCTCGAAATTCATCTAAAGGATATGAGGTCTTACAATTAACATTTCCTAATATCCTTCAGAGGGTATATCAAACATCTAAATGGGCAACGTTTGTACGTAAATACAACACTAATTCTTCAAACTTTTTACTACACCTCGATGTCATCAAATTAAAATTGAGATTTTTCCCGCCAACAAAAGTTGACAGCTCTGTCAACGGATGTGGTTTCATTGGCGGTGCTGTGTATGTGTGGCGACCAAAGGCGGTCTGTGTGCGTGTGGATGCGACATTATGCTGCGTTGTGTTGGTTTATGTCTGTGTCGCTGTCGGTGTAACATTTATGTAACTTCCAAGTAATAAAACAGAGATTAGTTTGTGTTTTATAGGTAAATTATAACATCCTTAATGTTTGTGTCATAGATAAACATTGCAAGTTGTGTCCCCCCGTTTGCGCCTTCCGCCCATTAACTAAATAACAGCGGCAACAGCAACAACAAGAGCAACAGAAACCGTACCGAACAACAATAAGGACAACAAGGGCATTACGAAGCATATGTCTTACATCTTTTGTCAACGTAAATTGCCTTAATTTCATGTTTGTCCTTATTGTTGTTGTTGTTGGAGAAACCTCAAACTTGTCCCCAACTCAAACACACACACACGCACACTTTCTGCTGCCCAAACACTTGTGTAGGACAACATTAACAACAAGACTACCAAACGTATGGACAACACCAGACCAAGAAGGAGGACCATACCAACCCAAAGTATGAGACGATGTATGTCCTAAATAATCTTTTGGAAATGTAATAATAAAAAACTTTGTGTTTTTTATTTATGGATGTCTGTGTGGATGTACGAAGAATACCAACAGCAACAATAACTGCAAAGAAAAAAAAAACATATCGTACAATCTTTTTATCTTAAAAATACCCACGCACACTTGAATACAGCTCGTGGTAAATGAATGGTGACCGCTATGGTTACACAGTGCAACACGAAAAATATAACCATATACGGGACCCTACGTGATAAAAGACCAAAAACAAAAGACCCGTGTCTCCCAGTTTTGCCTAAAGTAATTCACTTTCTCGGTGTCATTTCTGCAGAAAGTGATCATTTTCTCAGGTTCATATCTCGCAAACCGTGTGGTATTTTGATTTACTCTCCGAGGCAACGTTGTAGCTGTTGTCATAAAGAACAAAAATTTTATAAAATCAAAAAAACTTCATCTCTAAGGTCAAAATCGCAAAAAACTTTAAACAAGTAAGAGAGCGGCTAAACCGGCTTATATACCCTCACTCTCAGAGAATATGTTTATGGATGGACTTAAATTTTGCTTAGCGCAGGAGTATGTTTGGGGGAGGTACTGGAAGTTTGTGCCAATTGGAACCAGCTTCCACATTTGTTACTACTTGTAAAAAATGATCAAATATGAAGTCATAGTGGATTTCAGGCCACGCTATAGGAGTTATAAAACATTTAATTTTACAACTGTGTGGGAGGTACAAGAAGGGGCGTGACTAAAGCGTAAATATTTTTTATTATAAAAACATTTTCAAATATCAAAATACAAATGATTTTGTCTACCCGTATGAATGTTATGTCGGTTTTATTGTAACCAAAGTTTATGCCACTTTGTACGGGGAGTACCACAAGGGGTGTGTCAATTTCACCCATATTCCATTCGAATGTACCTTCTATAAAGCGTTGCTAAATATCAAATTTCAGAGTACTCGGATCATCTGTATAGAAGCTATAACAGCTTAAATTTTACGTAGTTTAGGGTGGTTTGTGTGGGAGGTACCAGAAGGGGCGTGTTAACATCGCCCATTTTAGAACTTAAACTAATTTTGGGAAAAATATTGCCAAGTACAAAGTTTGAATTGATTCCTTAACTCCCTTCGAGAATTATCGTGTACACCAGCCAGACGGACGGACATACATACATGGCTCAAACATCTTAAAATGTTGTGCGACGGATTTGGTTCAAACATACTCAGCGTCTTAAGTCACTCCTTTAATGTGTTACACTTTTTTCTATCTCAAATGATATATAGCCTCCTACTCTGTAGGAGGGAGGGTATAAAAATTTCCCCTGTTCAGGCCCATAGGTAGCAAACCGTTCAAAATTTAAGGAAACCTACAAAAATGTATCTAAGATCTCCCTTTAGGTAGGAAAAATATCTTGCAGGGCTGCTTCTGTTAACGATCAGTCCGACTACAGTGCGTATGAGTGATATGATCCTTAATCAGCAGCACGTATACGTTACCTACACACACAGCAGCCTATAAGATTTGTCAAATCTGTTATCTATTATTCAGTCACTGATTCCAAATCTTAATTTTAACAGTTTTCTAAACTCTATTTTTAAGAATTTCATATGAGGTTGTCAACTTTACGTAGAAATGCAGTAACATAAAGAGTGATTTTTTTGAGGTTAGGATTTTCATGCATTAGTATTTGACAGATCACGTGGGATTTCAGACATGGTGTCAAAGAGAAAGATGCTCAGTATGCTTTGACATTTCATCATGAATAGACTTACTAACGAGCAACGCTTGCAAATCATTGAATTTTATTACCAAAATCAGTGTTCGGTTCGAAATGTGTTTCGCGCTTTACGTCCGATTTATGGTCTACATAATCGACCAAGTGAGCAAACAATTAATGCGATTGTGACCAAGTTTCGCACTCAGTTTACTTTATTGGACATTAAACCAACCACACGAATGCGTACAGTGCGTACAGAAGAGAATATTGCGTCTGTTTCTGAGAGTGTTGCTGAAGACCGTGAAATGTCGATTCGTCGCCGTTCGCAGCAATTGGGTTTGTGTTATTCGACCACATGGAAGATTTTACGCAAAGATCTTGGTGTAAAACCGTATAAAATACAGCTCGTGCAAGAACTGAAGCCAAACGATCTGCCACAACGTCGAATTTTCAGTGAATGGGCCCTAGAAAAATTGGCAGAAAATCCGCTTTTTTATCGACAAATTTCTGGTTGAATGGCTACGTAAATAAACAAAATTGCCGCATTTGGAGTGAAGAGCAACCAGAAGCCGTTCAAGAACTGCCCATGCATCCCGAAAAATGCACTGTTTGGTGTGGTTTGTACGCTGGTGGAATCATTGGACCGTATTTTTTCAAAGATGCTGTTGGACGCAACGTTACGGTGAATGGCGATCGCTATCGTTCGATGCTAACAAACTTTTTGTTGCCAAAAATGGAAGAACTGAACTTGGTTGACATGTGGTTTCAACAAGATGGCGCTACATGCCACACAGCTCGCGATTCTATGGCCATTTTGAGGGAAAACTTCGGAGAACAATTCATCTCAAGAAATGGACCGGTAAGTTGGCCACCAAGATCATGCGATTTGACGCCTTTAGACTATTTTTTGTGGGGCTACGTCAAGTCTAAAGTCTACAGAAATAAGCCAGCAACTATTCCAGCTTTGGAAGACAACATTTCCGAAGAAATTCGGGCTATTCCGGCCGAAATGCTCGAAAAAGTTGCCCAAAATTGGACTTTCCGAATGGACCACCTAAGACGCAGCCGCGGTCAACATTTAAATGAAATTATCTTCAAAAAGTAAATGTCATGGACCAATCTAACGTTTCAAATAAAGAACCGATGAGATTTTGCAAATTTTATGCGTTTTTTAAAAAAAAAAAGTTATCAAGCTCTTAAAAAATCACCCTTATTTGCGATGTTTAAATAGAACTTAGGGGTTTGAAAACAATTCATGTTCTGAATGGCATTGAGAAAAAATCCTATATTTCAATTCATTCTTTATTTAAATTTTGAAGGACCAACACTTAAAAAATGTGCGCCCCCTAAAAGGTTTAGAAGTTCACTATTCGAATTTCCCCTACACCTAGATTGTCGAAAAATTCCCCTAAAATACAAGAGATTACAAATGAAAAAATAAGATTATTTTCAATAAAAGTACAATTTTAAAACAAATTAATATGAAAGGGCAAGATACATTGCAGCAGTATTTTATTTGACTGAATTGTTTGCTCATTTTTAAATTCATTCAGTTTTACATAAATTTAGTTGAAGAGAAAGTTACATATTTAGTTTGGCATATTACTCTTCCCTGAAATCCCCTAAAATCTCAACTTTATTGGCACTGTACATGTTTTTAGCAGAAAACAAGTCGATCATTTTATAGAATAAATCATTTGATGGAATAAATTTATGGCATCCGTTAGGAATATCTCACTCTTAACACAGCCTCAACTGTAGGAATATTCATTTTAGAAAATTCATATTATACTTTCCGAATGATTGCATATCTTTGAGCTATGTAATATCTACTTAATGTACTTTGTCGACTAATTGCTTACAAAATCTCGAAGAGCCAATCTTAAAAAAAAAATCCTAACAAATTCTTCCCCAAAAAATAACCTAAACCAGAAAAACGCCAAACTGGCAACACTGACACAGTCAGAGCGACATATACACGTAATTTCATTATTTTACAGCATTCATTTGTATGTGGGAAAACGTAACTTGTTTCGTTCGGATGTTAGAGTGATTTCAACAGAGGGCATGGCTAGATCGTCTTAGAATGTTACCACGATCAAGAATATATATACTATATGGGGCCTTCGATGACTATTTCAATGTGTTGCAAACGGAATTACTTAGGGCCAAACTATTTTGTGCCAGAGGTGGATTTCAGACACTTCTATTTCGTCCATTTCCGAACTTAAACTATGTTTAAAAAAAAAACCGTGTGTAAAGTTTGAATAAATAAATAAATTATCGTGACGGACGGACATGGATCAAACATCTTAAAACATCATGGAACGGATTGGGTCCAAACATACTTAGGGTCTTAAGTCATTCTTTTAATGCGTTACACTTTTTGTCTGTCCCAAACAGGCCCGTGCGCAGGATTTTCCCCCTGGTGGGGGGGGGGTTTTCATCTGCACTCATAAAAAAGTTAACCATATAATGAGTTAAAATTAACTAAAATTTAGGAAACCAAGTACATTTTTACTAAATATAAGTAGAATTTTGCTGAAATTTTCCTAAATCTAAGTAAATTTTTCCTAAAGTCAAGTAATTTTTTAGTAAATTTAAGCAAAATTTTCCTAAAACTAACTAAATTTTTAATAAATCTTAGTAAAATTTTGATGAAAATTTTCTAAAAATAAGTAAATGCTTACTCAAATCAAGAAAATATTTACTCAAACCGAGGGCAATTTTGCTGATTTTTTTCCTCAAAACGAGTAAATTTTTACTTAAACTGAGGAAAATTTTATTTATGCAAGGAAAAAATTGAAATTAAAATAAGTTCAATTTAACTAAAAAATCAAACAAATAGTTTTGCTCCAGAGTATGCAAAACTGATACAAAAAATGACAACATGAAATATTTCTCAAAAGTTTCATGATACCACTGCCATAAGGAGTTGAGCTATTACTCCATGATTGTTGCGAAGGCAAAATAGATGCCTTCGCAGTGGTTGTTTAGAATAATTCCTAATAATAATTTCCTAAATTGAATTTTTCCATACAAAAAATTTCAGATTTTTTTCTCACCTAAAATCTTGGAAATATTCTTCCACATAAGTTTGAATTTACTCAATTCTAAGAATTTTTTATTAGATCCTAAGAAATTTTTTTAAGTAAATCTACTACCCTTTTTCTAGTAAATGAACTATTTACTATGACTTTGGAAGAAGTTAATTTTCCAACTTTTTAGGAAATTGTTACTGGAGCGTTTGGAAACCACTCATATTTTATTGTCAGGATCTTCGAGAAATATTTTGATACATTCGTCCGACAGACATCGTCGGCAAAATTGCATTTCAATAATCCATCTATCAGTACACTCAAAGGAATATGTCAGTAAAAGAAAGCAGAAAGTCTACTGAAAGAGCAGATTTTCTGCTGTTAAAAAAAGACATCAGATTTTTATCTGCTGAGATGGCAAACAGCTGTTTGCTACGCATATTGTCCCAAGCTAATATAAAAGGAAATTCGAGCTACACTCGTTTATAAACGCTTATCTATTTTTATATTTTAATTAACAACAGCCAATTTTAGCAGACTGCAAACTCTTTAGCAGTGTGAATGGTGATGTAAGATTACAGAAAACTGCTGTTATGCCAAAAAATAGCTGTAATAGCAGAAAAGTGTCTGCTGATAGGCAATCGCTGCTTTTATTAACAGACTTGTTCTCTAAGTGTAGAACTTTTTTTAAATAGTAGCTTGAAATTACATACATACATATCGAGGCCTTATATTCATAAGTGGCTATGAACAAAAACATAACTTTTCAGGAGAGCGAAAAAACTGATTTTCACCTTAATTTGAAGAGAAATTATTAATTATTACTAATTTAATTAATTATTAATTTAAAGATTCCAGTTTCATCCGTCAGATTGGTCGCTTGTAATATATATGTAGCCAGTCGCGAAAATCGCTGCAATTGATGAAAAATCCAAACTTTGCCGTTGCAATTCCTTATTTTTTAACTTTCTTCATTCATAATTCTGAAACTTTTCATACACAAATATTCCCCATGAAGTATTCTCAATATAATAAAAAGTTACGCTGGTTTTTCTAAATATACTTTTCACAATTTTTGAATTTACAGCCACCATTTTTCCTATTTTAGCCTGATAACTGGAGAATCAAAATGCTATTAACACGAAATGATGGAATTTTATAGTACGATATGCCCTAAATCTAGAAAAATGTTTCATGAAATGCAAGAAGAAACAATTAGAAATTTTAATTCCAAAAAACCAAATAATTGGAATTTTAGAGTTACGTCTTCCTGCGTAGATCCAAGTTACTGAATTTGTTGTTTCTCTTTTGAATGATACGTGTTACATATGTATAAAAAAATACTAACACTGAAAAATATTTGACATAAGTGAGAAATATAAAAAAATTTAGGAAGTTAAAACTCATTTCTTATTGTTTCGCAAATTTAAAGTAGATTTTAAAATAGACCCCTAAACGCAGAGAAAAAATGAATTTCGTAGAAACGAAATTTTAGACACGTGAACATCGTTTTTGAGTTTCTTTTGTGGGAAAAATTAGTTTGTTTGCGATAAACATGTCATCAGTTGTTGTAAATGAACAAAGAGAAATAAGTTTATGTATATCAAAAAGTTTTCTTCGTTTGTCGAAATGGATATGTATTATAATTCCAAACTCCCAAAAAATTGGAAGTAACAGAAACCGTTGTTGTTGCATCTGTGATGAAAATAAGACACATCGGTTCAGATTTAGTTACAGCTCCATAAAAATGTCCAATCGTAAATGTCACATCTTAGAGCTCTACAAGCATCAAGCTTTTATTAAGAATATTTTAGACTTCATTATGATATCATAGTGATTCTTTTCTACACTTTTTTAAAATTACTAAACGATTTTGTTATTAAATTTCCAAACTTATATTGCAGTACACAATTAAAAGTTCAACAGATATAGCTCTAGTCGAATGTCAAGAAGTGGTATCGGTTAATAAAAATGCAAATTTTCCGAACATTTTGGTGTCCATTACCGAAATTAGCACTACACAATCTTGAAATTGGCACAATTCGTTTAGTTTGTTTGTATTATTCATAACCTCTATCCGAAATTCAAGAGTGTCCACGATTTTTTATTTAATTTTCGTGTTTTCATGATTTTACTGCAAAATTACCATTTCAGACGAGTAATTTTAAAAAGACCTTAAAAATTTAACCCCCAAACCCCCCCCCCCTGCGCACGGCCCTGGTCCCAAATGATATACACCCTCCTACTCTCTAGAATGTTAAGTTAGACCGGGGCGAGTGGTTTGGTTGGTACCATTTTTATCCATATACCTAAAAGTACGAATCAATACAATATATTTTTTTTCGAGTCTAGTCAGTCAGCAAAAATAAATTTTGGATCGCGTTTACGCTATAAGGAGAATAAGTACAAAATTTCATTTCAAATATGTAAATGTTTATCCAAATATAAAAAGGCTTCAGGTGGACAAATCCACATTATAATGTATTATATTATTTATATGTACTATTCTCAGTGCATTTTAATATATGTCTAAGGAATATTAGGATATTGCAGTCCGTCATAATTCTCAGCCCAGTGGCTGTGAATGCATAATTGTATTCACATCTTATTGTAAATTTTTTGAGTATTATTGCTGGCCGTCTTTTTATGTATCTGCTGCGAAGTCTGTTACTCTATTCGGCAGTAATTCATTCAGAATTGTTACTTTTCGTGGCGTGGCATCCTGTGCTCTTTTTTATAAACTTGTTTATGGCTTTTGTTGTTGTTGCTTTTGCTGTTGTTACTTTTTAACTATATAAATCTTTGTTAAACTTTTATAATTGAGTTGTGGCTGAGAGTGTTAGATCTAACTTTATTTGTGTTGAGCAAACAAAACAAAACACGACTAAAATTAAAATCTAAAGCCCAAAATGACATCTTGTGGAGAGCCATCATGCATGGAGGCGAAATAGCCAAACAAAAGTGAAACATGTTATAAAAGAAGGTGGTGTAGAAAGTGTAGGAATAAGTAGAACTCTAGGATGGTTCAATTAACATTTTAAATTTGAACTACCGCTTAATGTGACTTTGAATGGTAGAATAAGATTCATTTTAATTTTGCAGGTTTATGTTTGACATTTGCGTATAGCGGCACGAACGAAAATGGGAAATATTAAAAACTTAATTTCAATGTAGTGAGTCTTTAACGCAAACTGTAAGAAATTTACGTGGACAATTTTCGAGCAGAGTTCGACCTTCAGTTCAGCCTTCATGAAGCTCATTTTCACCTCGATGGCTGTATCAATAAGCAAAATGGCCGCATATGGGGTTCAAAGAACACACACAAGACTATTGAGAAGCCAATGCATCCACAACGAGTCACTGTTTGCACAATTTTTATTAATTGCGTTTAGAGTATTTCATGCATTGAATTAATATGGCAACACAAGCACTCTATACAAAAGGTCCACTGATGAGTTATTCCAAAACAGGGTATGAAATGTGTGTGGCATTTGAAAGTTAATAAATCATTAAATCTAGAATACATAGTACTTGTATTCATAGGTTTTGAGATGTGGATAAATTACACTATGCAACAATAGTTTTTGTCGAAGGGTCATGTATTACATTTTCTGATGCATTTTGGCTTTCTAAAAAATTAAAAAAAATATGGTATATTATAAGTTAGTTTCGCGCCAAATGTTTGTAACTCCAAGAAATAATCGAGCTAGACCCAGCTTTAAGTATACCGATCGGCTTAGAATCACCAGCTGAGTCGATTTAACGATGTCTGTCTGTCCGTCCGTCCGTCTGTCCGTCTGCTGTCCATCTAAGCTTGTTTGCACTCTACAGGTCGCAATTGTTGTCCGATTGTCATGAATCTTGGCAGAAGTTATTTTTTCTGGCCAAGGACCATCGATATTGTATTTGGAGGAAATCAGTTTAGATTTAGATATAGCCCCCATACAAATGTCGGTCCCGATTTGACATTTTCCGCTCTAGAAACCACATATTGTACCCGATTTTCTTTAAATTTGGCGCAACATTTTATAATCGAACTAGAAACACCTATGTATGCTGAAAGTGGGTAAGATCGGTTTAGATTTAGATATAGCCCCCATACAAATGTCGCTCCCGATTTCACTTTTTCCGCTTTAGAAACCGCATATTGTTCCCGATTTTCTTTAAAATTGGCAAAACATTTTATAATCGAACAAGAAACACCTATGCTGAAAGTGGGTAAAATCGGTTCAGATTGATATATAGCCCCCATACAAATGTCGCTCCCGATTTGACTTTTTCCGCTCTAGAAACCACATATTGTGCAAAAATTGGGTAAGATCGGTCCAGATTTAGATATAGCCCCCATGCAAATGTCGCTCCCGATTTGACTTTTTCCGCTGTAGAAACCACATATTGTACCCGATTTTCTTTAAATTTGGCACAACATCTTATAATCGAACTAGAAACACCTATGCTGAAAGTGGGTAAGATCGGTTCAGATTTAGATATAGCCCCCATACAAATGTCGCTCCCGATTTCACTTTTTCCGCTTTAGAAACCACATATTGTTCCCGATTTTCTTTAAAATTGGCAAACCATTTTATAATCGAAGTAGAAACACTTATTCTGGAAGTGGGTAAGATCGGTTCAGATTTAGATATAGCCCAATACAAATGTCGCTCCCGATTTGACTTTTCCCACTCTAGAAACCACATATTGTAACCGATTTTCTTTAAAATTGGCACAACTTCTTATAATCCAACTAAAAACACCTATGATAAAAGTGGGTAAGATCGGTTCAGATTTAGATATAGCCCCAATACAATTGTTGCTCCCGAATGTTTAACCGATTTTGGCCAAACTTTACATATTATATTTCACCAATAAACATACATGGTGAAAGCGGGTCACATCATTCCAGGTTTCAATATACCACCATACAAATGTCCTTTCCGATTTAACATTTTTTGTAAAACACATACATTTACAGGATTCCACTTTTTTACCGAATTGAATTGTAGTGAGATAGAAAGTGGGTTGTATCATATAGTGGCTCCGTCCGTCTTTAGCCTTTCCTTACTTGTTTGGGACATGCCCATATGTCCATACTTTGGAATAACCCAAATGGAGCCCTATTCTGCTCTATTACATCTCCAGAAACTACATCTTACATCGGATCTTCATGAAATTTTGCAGATCATTATATGTTTCAACTAGAAATACATACCGTGAATAAAAACTATGCAGGCCCATATTTTGGCACAGGCCTCAAGTGTTGTTATAGGCCCCCTTCAAATGTCCGTCCTATTACCGCTGTATAATTTGTATTTATCATTGGATCTTGATCAATTTACTTTACTTGGAATATCTGCTGGAAAGTTGGATCAATTACTTTATTATTTGCCATATTCATTAAATTTGACTAAAGATGAATTTATAGTAACTGCATAATTTATATGAACTACATAAAATTGTTCCCATGACATACCTGGGTTTAGTAATCAATGCGATTGTTTGTTTTTACTAAAATTCCAATTTCCGACAAAGTTACCTTAAATGGAAATATATGTTAAATAAATAGTTCTCATTATGGCTACAAATATTGCGAATTAAACTTTTACATAGGAACAGTCTTCAAAAATTTGGGGAAAAAATATATTTGTTTTTGAAAAAAAACTATTTTTGCTGACATGAAAAAATTGCAAAAAACATAAACGTAGAGTCTGAAAAGGTATTTTTTTAATACAGGGAGGATCATTTCAAATTTTAAATTTGAACTGCCGATTACTCTGACTTTAAAAAGTAAAATAGCATTCATAGGTTTGGCATTTGCAAACTGGGACGCGTCCGGTGTGTTTTCGCTTCGCCCAATTGAGATTGTTTGGCAGGAGATGAAGAATTTTACCGAAAATCGTGTTTTCAGATGAAGCTCATTTTCATCTCGGTGGCTATGTCAATAAGCAAAATTGCCTTATATCGAATAATCAGCAGAAATTGTGATGTCAATTGGCTGCCTCGGAGCTCTGAATAGAGCCCTTTAGATTATTACTAGTGCACTACTATATTAGGAAAATTGTAATTCTTCATAATTATAATATTAATAGTCCTCTACTATATATAAATATTAATATAATTTTTAATCAGAAATCTCCACAAATGTGCCCTAAATATTAGAGCTGTTTTTCTTTAAGCCGGGATAATAGCTGCGATAACAAAAACTTTAATAAAAATTTATTTTTTTGCTCAAAAAAAAATTATATTTTCACATTGTCGCCAACTAGAATATAAATATGTGTATCAAAAGAATTTTTCCAAAAAAATATTTTGTGTTGACTTTATTGGACTTCGATAACCATAATTTTGACTCCAGGCTAAGTCAAAAATTTTTAATACAATTTTTTTTTTCAAAATTTGTTGTCACACACGCAGCTTAGTTATCCAGTCTTAAAGAAAAGCAGCCATATTATTAGGTAGAAACAATTTCCCTCAAGCCCGATTTTCCCCATTTGTAATTTCTTGATTACATCTACAGCCTAAATGTATGTTGGAAATGTTGATTGAAAGAGTTGTAATATTGAATATCCAATATGTTTCAAAGTGGAATGTACACTAGGGCGTACCTCAAAAAAAAGTTCGCCGTACACCTTCGAATATGAAGTATTATTGAAAGGTAGTTTCAAAAAAAAAATTTTTATTTTTTTATGCCGAACGTAGGGGTCGCGCTTTTACATTTTTCTATATAACTTGTATTTATAAACGGATTTTAAAGTGTGATACATCGATGTTTTTGTCTCGACGAGGCCGATTTTTTTGTCTTTGAAGTCATTGAGCTCAAGCACCCCCTTCTGGTACTTACCCATCATTTCTCAGTTGCTACTACCCTAATGTACCACTCTAATAATCGAAAATTAAAGCTCGCATAAAATCATGAATCATGTTTGAGCTCAATGACTTCAAAGACAAAAAAATCGGACAAAAACATCGATGTATCACACTTTAAAATCCGTTTATAAATGCAGAAGTTATATAGAAAAATGTAAAAGCGCGACCCCTACGTTCGGCATAAAAAAATAAAAAAAATTTTTTTGAAACTACCTTTCAATAATACTTCATATTCGAAGGTGTACGGCGAACTTTTTTTTTTTTACTTGTAACCTGGTACGCTCTAATGTACACACCTATTTTTATGATTTTTATCTACAGCCGTTTGCTTGGTACCAGTTTCACTCATTTTTCCATTTTGATCCTAAAAGTACGAATTTAGAAAAAATCGTACTTCTTATTTTCCTCGTCTACGTAGATAGACGAGTGCAAATACTGAATATCATGAATTTAGCTACAACCTTTTGTTTGTAGCCAAATTTAGATCCTGATGGTACGAATATCGGAAGATATCTTTATTATTCGCATCACCGCAGTCAGAGAAGTGTACACTCCGAATTTCATTATTATAGCTGCAGCAGTTTGGTTGGTACTATTTGTATCCCCATTCGCCCCATTTTCCGACTAAAAGTACAAATTTTGAAAAAAAAATGTTTTTGTATTTCGCATCTTTACAGTCAGATGAATGTATACAGTGAATTTCATGATTTCAACGTCAGCTGTTTGGTAGGTACCATTTTTATCCCTCTTTTCCAATTGCTTTCCTTAAAAGTACGCAATTAGAGGGATGTACATTCCAAATTTCATGTTTCTAGCTGTTATCGTATCATTGGTACTTTTTTATCCCCTTTCACCCTCTAAAACGGTGCTTTTATGCTACAAGAGGAATGTACGCAACAAATTTCAAGCGCATATAATAAAATCTCTTTACAAATTAGATAAGAGAATATTTTATTTTAGTTTGTAATAGCTGGCATCTTAACGAGGAACACAAAGCCTAGTTAAAGAAAATCTATGATTAAATGTTGAAGTTATGGTCCTTACTGTACAAGAGCATGTCGTCTTCACGTATGACTACATTAATTCATAGATTTTTATACCCTCCACCTCCAGGACGGGGGTATACTAACTTTGTCATTCCGTTTGTAACACCTTGAAATATCGACCTGAGACCCTATAATGTATATATATTCTTGATCGTCATAAAATTCTAAGACGATCTAGCCATGTCTGTCCGTCCGTCCGTCTGTTGAAAGCACCCTAGCATCTAAACGAAAAGAGATAGAACGTTGAAATTTTCCATAAATGCGTCTTATAGTCGTAGATCGATTGGGCTTGAAATGGGGCGAAATCGGCCCAAAGGGAAATATTTTTCCCTCACAAGCACTAAAAATACCCATAATAATCCCTAATATTTTAGCGTATTTAAGCAAGTTTTTGAATATTTCTGTTTATATTTGCTTGATATTTGGTATGCGCATTCCCCTTATAGCACCATAAAGTGATTCTTATTTGTAGGGGTGAAATGGGGCAAAAAAGGGATAAAAATAGTACATATTAAACGACAACAGCTAGAAACACGAAATTCGGTGTGTACATTCATCTAATTGAGTAGATACATAATATAAAAGTATTTTTTTCAAATTCGTACTTTTATTGGGTAAAATAGGAATAGAGGGATAAAAATGGTACCAACCAAACGGCTGTACCTAGAATAATAAAATTCGATGTATACATTCCTCTGATTCATAGATAAGTAAAATACACGGATTTTTCAAAATTCGTACTTTTTGGGTTAAAATGAAAAAAAAAGATAAAAATAGTACCAATCAAATGACCACAATAGAGTCATGAAATTCGGAGTATACATTTCTCTGACTGTGTAGACACGGAAAATAAACTGATTTTTTGAAATTCGTACTTTTTGGGGTCAAAATAGAAAAAGGGGATAAAAATAGGACCAATCAAATGACCGCAGCTAGAGTCATGAAATTCGGAGTATACATTCCTCTGCTGCGTAGACACGGAAAATAGACGAATTTTTCGAAATTAGTACTTTCAAGGGATACAATGGTACAGAGGGATAGAAATAGTACCAACTAAACGACTACAGCTAGAATGATAAAATTCTAATTGCGTAGAAACCTCAAGGGGGTAAAAATGGTACCAACCAACCAACTGGGCGCAGCTGGAATCATGGAATTCGATGTATACATTCCTCTGACTGCATTTCCTTATAAGCGTGGTTTGAAATAATTAAAATATTATATTTATTTATAAAATTAATTTTTCAACATTTGTATTTGTTTTGGTTTGGCTATATTAAAAAAATATATATTTTCCTGTAATATTACTGCACTTCTACGAAAACCGACAACCTCTGTGGAATGCAATTCATGGCCGGCCGAACTTAACGCCGTTTTTACTTGTTTTAAATACATTGTTCTCTTCGTTAAGCCATTAGAAACGAAATCAAAATATTCTTTTATATATTTAGAAATGGGAACATTCGCGATATTTAAACAAAAATAAAAAAATAATTATTTTTTATTTCTTTTCATCTACAAAGAGTGTCATAACTTCTACATTTATCCATCGATTTTTTACATATAAACATTGTTTTTTTGCGTTAGAATATTAGGCATTAAAAAATAAACCAAAATATGTTTTTATTGATTTTTTCTATTTTTTATGATTTATTCGTACCAGCAAAAGTAGATTTTTTTCGAAAAAAAAAAATAATTTGTTCCCAAATTTTTGGAGGTTGTTCTTAAACCACAGTATTTATGTGAAACTGTAATTCGCAACGCTTATAGTCATTGAAATTACCTTTAATTGAACGTATAAAATGATGCAATCAGACCAACATATCTAAAATGAGAGTGCAAATATTAAAGGAACCTACGACGAAATTTTTAATTTTAGCTTTTCTTAATTATCCATAAAAAAGTTTTAAAAATATATTTTTTTTCAGCTTGGGCACAACATTTTTCTTTTTTTATAGTGTTATTGTTTCACAAAACGTGCAATTCGTGATTCAGTCATTTCGTTGTCCGGATCATTCAACGTTGTTGGACTCTTACTCCCATTTTTCACACCTTCATCGTATCATACTCCAACTTTTACTTACATACGCACCACTCTGCAACTCAATCACGAAACTCACACATTCTCACACACATGAAACTCCAAAACACCCCCACAACATGTCGCATATACACCAACCACCATAAACAGCAACACCAACAATAACAAAAGTCGGAATATTACATTAAGCTTTTACAATAAGTTTATTTCATCAAATAAAACTTTAAAGTTATAAAAGAAGCGCTCATTCGTGTTGCCCCGTCCCATTCCGAATGCGCTGTTCGTATGGAAGTGGAAGTGTGATTGTTAGATCTCTCATAAGGCAATCCATGGGTTTGTGTTACATTCGTATGGCGTGAAGTGACTGGATATGGGTGTGTGTATGTGAATGAAGTATGAAATGAATGTGAACGTGAATGTTATTGCCTCACATTTTCACATTCATTTCGTATCTTTTCGCCTTTCTAAACTTTATGCTTTATTACCGTATTAAGTATACGTTCCCCCATCCTCTCGCCTTTTTTACACAGATATAGAGTCAGAGAGTGAGAAAGTAAGAGCAAACAAACATTACAGGGGGATGGTTGGTGGGTAAAGATGCTACATCATCTACAGAATGTTGTTGCAGATTTGTTGCCACTTAAGTGCCGTATTATTAAGTTAAAATGTTAACTTTATTTGCTTTTACATAAAGTAAAGTACTGCGAAGTGAAGTGAAGAAACAACAATGCTCTTCATCATCATCTTTCTCTCTCTCTATTACTGTGTTTGTGTTTGGGTTCATCACTTTGTTTGTTTGTTTGTTCGAATGGCATGTACATCCATCCTTACTATGTAATTATGATTACAGTCCTTGAAGATTGTAAAAATAGAGATGGAAGAGCTAAAGATAAACACACCCATACAGACGAGTTTAAAACTACAATTGACCTATTTAAACAATTCTGAAAGACTATGTGGCCAGCCTTACGATGTTAGGGGAAATGGCAACATCGGCCTTAGGAGCTTGATAAAGCTGGAACAAACAATTTCACAAGTAATTTTAAAAGTAAATCTGTCTCTGTCAATACTGTGAGGTTTCAGGATTGCATCCAAAAAGAATCCAAATGGAGGAAATACAAAAAAGGGAACAATTTGTAAAATCTAAAAAATTTAGTGGATAACAACACTATGCAACAACAAAATAAAAATTTAGTTTCCGATACCTAAAAACAATTTGTTATGGATACAATTGCACTGAAAGAAAAATCGTTCGCTGCATAAACGAATCAGATTCGTTACTGCCATTTCGTTGCAGCAACGAAATATTACGTTCCCACAACAATCCGAATTTCGTAGTTTCGTTCCTGCAACAATTCAATATTCGTTGATGCAACGAAAATACTCTCTTTAATTTTTACATGGAAATACATTAATTAATACACAAAATCTATAAATTTCTGATTATAGCCATTGTTTTTATAAAAATCCATATTAAATCCAAAATTTATTAAAATTAATGGAGTTTGGAATGGAACACTGCCTCAACAACTCATTCGTTGCAGCAACAATTTATTCGTTGGTGCAACAATCTGAGACACACAAATTATGTGTTTTTCTAGTGTGTGTGTTTTTGAGTTGTATTCGATAGTAATTCTCATTCACGTTGTTGGAGTTTTGCCTTAAGTAGTTGAGCTGCTTTTGCGAATAATCACTACGAAGTCCACTGCCGGTGGTCATCATAGAACTACGAACTACGTTCCGGTTACGTACGTTTTTCTTTTAGTGTGTTTTAAGATTTTTTTTATTAAAATGCAAATTTTCGTCGAAAGTAGGTTTTGCAGAAATTACAAATATTAAAGATACATTCAACGAAAATTGGAAGTTTAGTAAACATTTCAGTAGTAATATAATGCATTATGCCAAATATGACCAAAATCAGTTGAATTGTGTTGTTTCTAGAGCAGAAAAAGTCAAATCGAGAGTGAAATTTGTATGGGGCCTATATATAAATCTGAATCGATCTAAGCCACATTCATAGCAGTTGTAATATAAAGTGTTGTGCCAAATTTAAATCTTTTAAAGTGTGTGGTTTCTAGTGCAGAAACAGTCAAATAAGGAATGATATTTGTATGACAGTTATATATAAATCTGAACCGTGTTATATATAAATCTGAAAAAGTGGGTCAGCTTTTACCACAGAAATTTTCAGTTGAAATATGGGTTGTTGTGCCAAATTTCAAGAGAATCGATTAAAAGATATGGTTTCTAGAGCGGAAAAGTCAAATCGAGAGAGAAATTTTTATGGGAGCCGATTTGACTACTTTTCACCAGAGACGTTCCTAGTTCAAATCGGGAGCAAAATTTGTTTGGTGGCTATATCTAAATCTGAACCAATTTGCTTCAAATTAAATAGCGTCCGTCCTTATTGTGCTAATTTTCGCAAGGATCGGACAATAATTGCGACCAAGAATAGATGGACGGACAGACAGAAAGTGATTCTAAGCCAATCTGTGTAATAAACGATGGGTCTATATCGTTTGCTTTTGGGTGTTACAGACAAATGCACAAAAGCATAACAAAAGTATAAAAATCGATACACAGTCAACAATCTGTTTAATTGAATATTATTCAGCTTTATTCAATTATTAATTAATCAAATATTTTCCAACATTCCGTAATAGCTTTTTTATTAAAATCGCGTATAGTTCAATGCACATGGATAGGTTGACATACACAGAGGTTGTTTCAAGGATTCCAAATTTAAACCTTAAAAGTTTACTTCTAGTGAGCCACATGTTCCAAATTTAAATCGCTGAAGTGTTAGCATTTCACCCTTGAGGTCAATGGGAATTTTCATTAAAATCAGTTTGATAGGCTATTTACAAAAATTTCCGATACAACTACTTTTAAAAAATTGGTTGAAATTGGTATGTATATCCTACTCGTTGAAATTGCCTATATTAGACCTGAAAGAACTCAGTACCACAATTTAAGACCAAACACTATTATAATATTTATGATATCGAATTACTAAAGTTAACATTTTAATAACTTCATTTTTAATGCCCTTAAAACATATTAAGTCCGCTTGAATTTAAAACATACCAGAAAATTAAAAGCGGAGTTGCACCTCAAGTTTAACAAAAATATGTGCATTTCTCCACGATCGAAAAATACAACGTTGAAAAAAGTTATTTCTGACATGTATTAGTAAACGTTGTAAAAATGTAAAAAATAAGTTCTATTAACTCGCCAAATTGTAAAACAAACTAAAAATATTCTAAATCATTTAAAAAAGTTTAGCGAAAAATCCCTCTCAATTCTCGCTGCTGTGCGATTCAGTAAAGAATGAAAAAACTCAATTCTATAGCTTCTTACGTTGTATACAAATATATACAGTAGTAAACATTAAGTTTTTCCTTGTTTTTCACCCCTTTGAAACGTACCGCAGTCACGTATGTGACTAAATAAATGCCCACCATATAGTTATGTTGGTGATCAAGAAATAATTTCATCATCCATCAGTATATACATAACCCTAAATTGAAAAAAATAGATAAAAGAAGTAACGATTTGCATATTAGAACAGTAAGATCAATAAAATATTTTTTCCTAAAAATTCGACATGATGCCTTGAGGGATAATAAAGGATTAGCATTTGAAAGAAGCTTATTTCGACTTTTTTGTTCCTATCTAAAAAAGAAAGCATTTTTTAGTTTGCTCAATTGGTAACAATATCGCCATTTAGGACTACCAGAAAGATTACAAACAATTTTTTTTGTTACATTTTTTCTCAAAACTTTTTTCTGAAATAAGCACTTAAATATAAATTTTGATTCTTGTCTTAGAGTAACTTATTGGTAGAATTATTGCACGTTTATAGTAATTTTTTGTGGATTTTCAAAGTGACTACCGAAAACTTTTTTGTATTTGGTAGTAGTAGTTTATAAAAAAATAAATAGCTGCTATCAGTACCTTCCGAATGATGCCTAAATGATGAACATCGGAATGAAATTGACGTCGCAGCGCTCATTTTTGTAAAAAGTGTTTTGGCTGTGAAAACCATCGCCTGCATTAAATTATTTCACAAAAATGGAGTCAGTGACGTCATTTTTCGTCCGTTATCATTGAATAACGAAAGGTATTACAAAATATTTGCAAGAAATAAGAGTTTTTAGCTCTCACATTGAAAACCCTGAAAAATGCAAAATATAAACGCCCAATAATTCTACCAATCAGTATTCTAAGACATCAATAAAAAAATATTTAAAGTGCTTCCAAGGGTCTATTAATTCAGAAAAAAAAAATTTGTCAAAAATGCAACATGAAAAAAATTACACGAGAAAAACGTGATTTTTAGAGGTGTTTTCAGGTGCGTTTAGCTCACAGATGGCTTGACCCATTGACGAAATATTTTGTAGATCATCATTAATCAATCCAATCTTCATTTATGGGTGGTGACCGCTGTAATTTATTTTTGCGACCCATCCTAGTGTATACTATATACAGGATTTTCCAACAAGAGGTGTTATTTTGGTATTCAAAGAAAAATGTCATTTTTTGAGATAAACAATGATAAAAAACAACGACCACGCCTATAGGGCCATATCCTTTTCATGAAATTTTCCATAACCAAATAGCAAAGTGGCTGCCCTATGTCCTCGATAGCCTCACGAATTCAATCTTTGAGATCTTTAATCGACGCTGGGCTGTTGGCGTAGACCTTATCTTTCACGTGGACCCAAAGGAAGAAGTCGCAAGGTGTTAAATCACAAGATCTCGGTGGCCAATTGTGATCACCTCTTCGAGAGATAACACGGTCCGGAAACTTTTCCCGTAAAAGAGTAATGGTTTCGTTGCTTGTATGGCACGTAGCGCCGTCTTGTTGAAAGTAAACGTTGTCCAGATCAATACCATCCAACTCCGACCATAAAAAATCTTTAATCATTTCTCGATAGCGCAATCCATTCACCGTAACTTTTTATCCAATCTTATTTTCGAAAAAGTAAGGTCCAATGGCCCGGCCGGATCATAAACCGCACCAAACAGTCACACGATGAGGTTTCCGAGCCCCAATTTTACTTGTTGACGTAGCCACCGAGGTGGAAATGGGCCTCATCAGTCAAGATGATTTTTCGATGGAATTCCGGATCATTTTCATTCATTTATTTTAATAATTTCAATGCGTTGTTGAAGCGGGTATCGTTCCATATTTAGTAATGGCGTAGTTTCTACTTATTGGAAAACCCTTTATTATCATAGCCCATAAATATTTTAATTTTGTCGCTCGGTGTTATACATACATTTTACGTCCATTTTCCTGTTGTCTGCCTCATTTTGCTGTAAACAGTTTTATGACTTTAATTTACGCCACCCAACCCCAAACACAATAAATCTTCACACAATAAGCTCAACGTAAATGTTCTGCCCTCTGCCGAGCGACAATTGACTTACAAACGATTTAGTTTGCAAAGGTATTAACCGACACTGGTTAAGACACCCCAGGACATAAATTCTAAATATGTATGCGCATGTACTATTTAAGTAAAGTGTCCATAAGACAGCAAATAAATATCAATTCAGGTGCAATGCCTGAGATTATCAAACCAAATATCCACTGAAAAGAGGGAAACATAATGGGGGAAATGATGGGAGAGAACATTTGGCTGTTGCTGAAAATTGTTCAACTTTGAAGACAAATTACTAAAATCTTGGGTCGGGGAAACAATATGAAATATATGTAATATTATTAAAAAATAGGTACATTCCCTCAAAATATGCTACCAAGTAGAGCAGGGAAGAAAGCCAAAGGAATAAATTACAGCACCAGATATGATTGATAGTTTTGGAAAGGAAAACATAGAAAATTAGAAAACATTGGAACAAAAAGGCAAGAAAAACCTTTTTTCTCTACATGCATTCGCATCACACGCTTCACCTGGTATCCGAGGCCGAGCAAATGTGCTGAAAGGTGCCAAAGGGCGGGGGCGGTGGAAATGTAAATTACAATTTAATGGATGACTTTTCAACCACAATTGATTAATACCTTTTGGGAGGATAATCGTTATTGCCACACAAACACATCGGATAAACATATACGCGCACACACACACGTTGAATATGGCAATCATCGCCATATTCAACAGTATCCCTTCATGACATTTTGGCTTTTTATCTCATCATTTATCATTAACAACTCAACACCATTAATTTGAAATGACATCATCATCATCAGCATCCTCAACATCTCTGGCAACGGCATCTGCACCGGCAGATCAACATAAACACCTTAACAATTTCCATCCTCCACCCTCCCACCTTATCCACCTCAACGCCTTCTCTTGCGGCCTCCTCCTCCTCCCACACAATCAGTCGTAGCCATGGCCAGGACCGTAACCATCTCCCCGGCTACAACCGCCGCAACACTCACTGAGACAATGTCACCGGGACAATATTACAACATCATTCAAATTGTAACTGACTGTCAGTCGCTGGTATTTAATTACAAAGCTGAATTTTCAAGTGCATCTAGGCGTATACTTTATTTTCCTGTTATTCTTCTTCAGTTTTTTCTCCACTTTTTACCACACCTCATTTGCCTACTCATAGCGTTTGGAAATTTTGTTTACATTCTTGGCAACATGATATCAGCTTATTTTTTTGGCCACATATATTGTATATTTCTTTTATCGGGCTTATAGAAAGGAAGCTAATTTAAGAGTGACGGATTGAACGATGATGTGTTGTTATTATCAGGTGGGTAGTTGAAAATAGTGTGAATATAAATTGAATTTTCATTTGAATTATTTGAAAAAAACGATGCTCGGCTAAACGATTTTATCGAAAATCACGATAAGCAATATTCTTTGAAGACTGAATAAATAAGCTGCGATAACAAAAACTTTAATAAAGAGCTAATTTTGTAATCAAAATAAATAATCCACACTGTCGCTAACTACAATGTAAATATCTGTATCAGATATTAAAAAATATTTTTCGGCTTAGCCTCGATAAACATAAATTTGACTTACAATTGATAATTATCCAGTGTATGAACACACATTGATATTGCTGTCGGCTACAATTTTAGAAATTTATTTTTTTTTTATTTTGAGCGAAGTTTTTACATTTTATTTAGATTTTTGTTATTACCCAATCTTTAAGAAACACAGTCGTATACGATTTAAATAAATCTAGTAACTTTTCCTCAATTTAGGACCCAGGGTAAACAATTTGCCGATCTCCCACAGAGAATTTTAATAAAAACATTAAAAATATGAATTTTGCAATAAGGATCACTTTTTGAATCGATTTGGCAATGTCCGTCCGTCATATATTCTTGTAATCAAAGTGCAGGTCGCATTTATAGTCCGATCATAAGAAAAATTGTCACAAGTGAGTTCTGCGGTCCAAGGACGAACCCTATTTAATTTAAAGGAAATCGGTTCAGATTGAGATATAGGCCCATACAGATGTCGCTGCCGATTTGACTTTTCCGCTCTGGAAACCATAAATTTTACTCGATTTGCATCAAATTTGGCATAATAGAACTTTAAATATCTATGGTGAATTTGGGTCCGATCGTTTCAGATTTAGATTTAGCTCCCATACAAATTTCATTCTCAATTTAACTTTTTTCGCTTTACAGATCACATATTTTATAAATATTCTTCAAATTTGGTTCAGTACATCATAATTCAACTGGAAACATCTGTGGTGAATTTGGGTCAGATCGGTTCTGATTTAGATAAAGCTCCCACACAAATTTCATTCTCCATTTAACTTTTTGCAATTTAGAGACCACATACTTTTACCAATTTTCTTCAAATTAGGCACAAATAATTTGTGCCTAATTTGGCGGACCCATAGTATTTTAACTTTTTTTTTTTTGAAAATGCTATAAAAAAACTACTGAATATTTTCTTAAATTTCTTTTTTATTTGAAAGTACAATCCTTCCGGTTAATAATGAAAATAATTTCATTCAAATGGCTGCGTCGGCACCACACAAATAATAGTCCAACGGTTGAATAGTTGAAAAAAAACGTTAGATGACGGACCCAATAGAAACATCTGTGATAACATTTAGTCAGATCGGTTCAGATTTAGATATAACTCCCATACAAATTTCGCTACCGAATTGACTTTTTTCCCTCTAGAAACCACGCATTTTAGCCGATTTTCTTCAAATTTGGCACAATTCCTCTAAACATAATACAAAAGTTTTTTTCCAAATTATTACCTTTAAGGATAAAATGGGAAAAATAGGATACAAATTGTACCAACCAAATGGCCTTAGCTAGAATCATGAAATATGGTGTATAAATTTCTTCGACAACAAAATAATTAGACTTTTTCAAATTCATACTTTCAAGGGATAAAAATGGGAACTGATGGATAAAAGGAGTGCGTCCATCTAACTGTGTAGACACGTAAAATTAAACATTAAACATAAACATTCTTCTGACTACATAAACGCGCAAAATGTAAATACGTTGTTAAGTTTTTACTTTTACTGAGGAGGGGTGATAAAACAAGTAGCGAAAAAATCAAAATAGTATGGTAGACGATGGAGGTTTTGACATATCTACACGGCTCGATACCATACCACAAAAACAATTTAGACTTTATTGAAATTACCTACAAAACAATACAATACAATCTATTACAATAAAATAGGTGATGTATGAACTCACTTTTATGAAAAAAATCGTACTGTTAAATTGGTCATAACTCGTGAACATTTCTTTATATTTTTATAGAAATAGACTAGCTGACCCGGCAAACGTTGTTTTGCCATATAAATTCTTTCTAGGTAGTTTCTAGTGTAGACAAAAAAAAATAACTTATTGTAAGTGTATAAGGATGTGGTATATGCGCGAAATAGGCATGGAGCGCTGTGAACGATGAGGGAATATAAAAATAACAAACGCCAAACATTATTATTTTTAAGTTATTATAATTTATTCCTTAAAATTATATATCATTAATTAATTACGACAATAACACTAACAAACAATATCAATCTCTTAATGCTGTAGCGTGAACAATATTTTTGGTTAGCCTATCTTCAGCTAACACAAACAAACTGGATGGTTTACCCACTCGAGAGCATGCCACGTATAATTGTCCGTGTGAAAAATATGGTGTGCTCAAATCTAAGCCACAAATAGACATCGTTTGGCCTTGCGATTTGTTGATGGTCATTGCAAATGCCAACCTAATCGGAAACTGAATACGCTTGAATTGAATTGGCACATCTGTTGGTATAATAGGAATCCGTTGTATTAATATATTTTCACCTCGGAACTTGCCATTTAAAATGCTAGCTTCGATAACGTTTTTCATTAGTTTTTGAATGACTAATCGCGTACCGTTGCACAGCCGTGGCGGGTTCAATGATTAATGATCAAGTTCATAATAAATGAAGTACCTGATACGGGATCTCGTTGTTTTATGTTTATGCAATATCCGTCTTGTCCCTTCCAGAATATTAGCGGATATTGGAGAGCGTCATATGAACGATGTGTATCCGCAATGAACTGAAGATTATTATTTCTTCTACGAATCACAATTTCTCGGGCACCTGTACGATCGCCAACCATGATTCCAGCAACGTCATCAACAACAGGTACATTGAATCTACGAATATGCTCTCCAGCTGGTGTTTTATCAGGATTAATAACAATAGCGTGATTATCGCTTTGTAATTTATGCATGTGTGATTTGAATATTTTCAACAATTCATTGTACTCGTTCAATAGAGCGTCCAGCTCGCTGACGATGCGTCTCGCAAAAAATGAATCAAGGTTATTATAGTCACAACGTGCATTCACGCGATTGGCAAGTGCGCTTCCGGAATCGTCGCCACCAATGAAGTAGATTTGTAAAAATTTGTGTGGTTCATTTGGCATTGGCAGCAATGAGCCCATTTTATGATAAACTTGGCCTCTGATTTTGAATGTAGAATTGTATTGTTGACTATTTGCATTAGTATTTCGAACTATTTCTGTTGCTCCGAACGATGTCATTTGGAAGCATGAATTGAATGTTGGAATTGACTTCAGGAAGACGTTCGAATCTGGATCCGTCCCGATAAGTGTACCTGTTGGCGTTGTTGGTCATTTGTTGTGCGTCTATTGACTGTGAAACGGCGTGATTG
Organism: Polietes domitor; assembly: GCA_947397865.1. Taxonomy (NCBI): domain Eukaryota; kingdom Metazoa; phylum Arthropoda; class Insecta; order Diptera; family Muscidae; genus Polietes; species Polietes domitor. The sequence goes on along the minus strand of OX377619.1, from coordinate 18,148,520 downwards.
TCGTTGTTCTAATCGTATTGCTTCATTGCGTTCAGCTCGTGTATCTTCCGATTGTTCTTGATGCAATTGCGCCATGCTCAGACGTGCATCAGTATTTTGTTGCTGGATTTGTTCTTCGGTTCTTTGGGATCTTCTATTTGTCATGCTTCTAGATCTACTTGTATTACGGCTCAAATCAGCCCCTTTGCGTTTTCTTGGCATTGTTCACTGTACAAAACACACAGATTGCTTAATCAACTAAAAATTAAAATAGCACTGAAAAATAATGATACATTCACTATGAGAAACTGTTTACAATAAAGAAATCAGCTGATTGTAATTCCAGTGAGCAAAATTTGATGACATGTATACTTGGGAGTCCGAACACAACAAAGGCGATAGCGAATGGCGACACTTCTTATTTTTCCCACTATCACAAACTTAAAAGTAATAATAAATAGTACGTAAGGGAATAAAAGAAATATTTAGAAAAAATTCAACGAAAATCAATCTATGGCTCCAGCTTTGCACGGTTAACACTTATTATCTGTGGCGGTGATGTGACAAAGTTTAAGCAGATATCTATTGGTACAGTGCCTTGCTACTAATTAAAAACCAATGCATTTAAGGCAAATGGCATATTATATTTATTAATTCATCTTAAGGCCAGGGGATAAACAACGTTTTTTTTTGTTTGGAGTAATACCGAATAAATTTTTCAGCGTGCCACATCGAGAGCAATACACATACCGTTGGCCGTGTGAACAACAAATTTTTTCCAATCATCATACACACATACATTCTGAATTTCACTTAAACTGGTCCATACATTTAGATTTTCCATATAAATCCACACCCGCGCCAAAACTTAATGATAAAAAAATGAAATTGTATGGGAACCACCCTAAGGGTTAAAGACAGAGGGTAGATATGTTCTGGAAAACTGTTGAGATTGCAAAAATATTGAGGGTCGGTCATACATTTGACTCCTCTAGAAGGCAACCTGATAATATAAAACGTTAAAATTTAAAATTTCGACAACAGCGCCACCTATCGGGTCCATGAAAAATAGATGTTGGCCGATTCTCAGACCTACCCGATATGCACACAAAATTTCATACAAATCGGTCCAGCCGTTTCGGAGGAGTACGGTAACTAAAACTGTGACACGAGAATTTTATATATATCTATATATATAAAAATGAATCTGTGTTTGTATGTTTGTTTGTTTGTTGGTTTGTTTGTTTGTTTGTTTGTTCCTTATAGCAGCCTAAACTACTGAACCGATCTTCTTGAAATTTTCACAGTATGTTCATGCTGAACCGGTGGTGAAAATAGGCTATATAATTTTTTGATATTTTCAGTGGGCGTGGCACCTCCCACACAATTTGGGGATTTATTCGTTTTTTATAAATTAGCATATTCAGAATACTGTTGCAGCTAGAGTCTTGAATTTTTGTGAAGGTTCACTAATTATTAGTCTGCACAGTTGTGTCAAAAAGGGGCGGTATTGGAAAAGTGGGCGTGGCACCTCCCATACAAAGTTAAAACCTATTATTGAATATTGTCAGTTCTATGACACCTAGAGTGCTGAAATTTTGTGTAAGTGCATCTAGCATCAATGTGAATAGTTGTGCCAAAAATGGGCGGTATTGGAAAAGTGGGCGTGGCACCTCCCATACGAAGCTAAACCCTATTATTGAATATTGTCAGTTCTATGACACCTAGAGTGCTGAAATTTTGTGTAAGTGCATCTAGCATCAATTCGCATAGTTGTGCCAAAAATGGGCGGTATTGGAAAAGTGGGCGTGGCACCTCCCATACGAAGTTAAAACCTATTATTGAATATTGTCAGTTCTATGACACCTAGAGTGCTGAAATTTTGTGTAAGTGCATCTAGCATCAATGTGAATAGTTGTGCCAAAAATGGGCGGTATTGGAAAAGTGGGCGTGGCACCTCCCATACGAAGCTAAACCCTATTATTGAATATTGTCAGTTCTATGACACCTAGAGTGCTGAAATTTTGTGTAAGTGCATCTAGCATCAATGTGCATAGTTGTGCCAAAAATGGGCGGAATTGGAAAAGTGGGCGTGGCTCCTCCCATACGAAGTTAAAACCTATTATTGAATATTGTCAGTTCTATGACACCTAGAGTGCTGAAATTTTGTGTAAGTGCATCTAGCATCAATGTGCATAGTTGTGCCAAAAATGGGCGGTATTGGAAAAGTGGGCGTAGCACCTCCCATACGAAGTTAAAACCTATTATTGAATATTGTCAGTTCTATGACACCTAGAGTGCTGAAATTTTGTGTAAGTGCATCTAGCATCAATGTGCATAGTTGTGCCAAAAATGGGCGGTATTGGAAAAGTGGGCGTGGCACCTCCCATACGAAGTTAAAACCTATTATTGAATATTGTCAGTTCTATGACACGTATAGTGCTCAAATTTTGTGTAAGTGCATCTAGCATCAATGTGCGTAGTTGCGTCTAAAATGGGCGGTAATGCAAAAGTGGGCGTGGCACCCCCATATTAAGTTAAAACCAAAATTACACCTATTGTGCTGTAATTTTGTGTAAGTGCATCTAGCATCAATGTGCGTAGTTGTGACAAAAATGGGCGGTAATGGAAATGTGGGCGTGGCACCTCCCATACGAAGTTAAAGCCCATTTTCGAATATATGCCGTTCTATGGCAGATAAAAAAATGAAATTTTGTGTAAGTGCATCTAGCATCAATGTGCGTAACTGTGCCCAAAAAATGGGCGATATTGGAAAAAAGGGCGTGGTACCTTCCATACGAAGTTAAAGCCTATTATCGAATATATTCAGTTCAATGACAGCTACAATATTTATCTTTTGTGTGAGTGCATCTAGCATAAACCTGCGTAGTTGTGCCAGAAATGGACGGTATTGGGAAATGGCATTTTTGATTCGAATTTTTTAAAATTACACGTTTTCTGTGGATTTTCTTAGCACAACAGTAAAGAAAGGTTATAAAAAGAAAAATATTCATTCGCCAACAGCCAACTTAAGTCAAGAAAACGGAAATTATATTAATTTTTTAGTTTTTGTGTTGTTTGATTAGTGAACAATTTGATTGATTTTCTATGTGTTTTGAATGTAATGTAATTTCATTTTACGAATGAAGTTTTTTGTTTAGGTAATGGAAAGGAGGAGAATCACACTTAACAAAAAATCAATTTGATTTTGACATTTTTTCAACTATTCGCCGTAAACTAATGTTCTCCATGGAACATATTCATTTCTTTATTGTCTCAGGGAAGAACTTTGATTATAATTGGTACATATATTACCGATCAGGACAACAATTAATAAGAAAGCAGAGTTTAATTTTACCGTTTGTTTTTTTTTTTTTTTGCCTGGCGAAGCGGGCGGGGGTTCAGCTAGTAAAGATATAAAATATTTTTTACATATTATTCATTCCATTTCAAGCGGTAGCTGCGATTGTTTTGAAAGTAAAATATTGTACACCTAGTTTTGGAAAAATGCTTTTTTCACGAGTTATGACCAATTTAATAGTGAAAAAATACATTTTTTTCAAAAGGGTTCAATTCATTCAATTGCCTGTAACTCCTAAAATGCTTGACTGCTTTTAATGCACTATACCTTGATTTGAATGTAATTGCAATTACTTTTAAAATATTGAATTGGCATGGTATAGCCGCGTTATATTCTTTAAAGTTTCTACAATTTTTAATTATTTTTTAACTTTAAAGTACTTAACATTTTTAGATATCCTTCTTAGTGGCTATGTGAGTTTGGAAGTGGTGAATTCATGGTTTCTATTTTTTAAGTTTTTTTTTCGATTTTTAGCATTCTGGTTTTTAGCACTCAGTATTTGTTAACACAAGATTTAAAAACAATGAAAAATCCAGCTTGAACCAATTAAAAAATCAATATAAAAAATTGTAAAAAATCAAACGAGGTGATGACTACTTCAATTTCTTAAAAGTAATTGAAACAAATTACCTTAAAGGCGATCTAATTAACACACATTTTTGAAAATATCATAGTTTCACCAAATGTCCACAATTTCAAAACTATTTTTGGAATCCGGTTGCCTTTAAAGCAAAAAGCAAGATTGTTAATAGCAATTTAAAGTGTACATTGATAAAATGTAATTCTAAGCTAGAATGCCAAAAGGCCTTTTATTTATAGATCCATAAAATACTCATCAATTGTAAGGCCTTTAAACAACAACTTTAAAAACAAATTATGATTTTGTAGTTTTTTTTTACATGACAATCCCTTATATTTATGATTGATAAATAAAGTCAAATTGGATATCAATTATAGGCGTTGCGATTTTTTGTGTTATTTTTAGAAATAATAGATTTTTCCTGCGACAGTTTTCATTTCTGGGAAAACGGGAATGAAAAGATTCATTCCCGGGAAAAATTATTTATCTAAGGTATGTCCAATATGGCTTAAAATATCAACATTTAGTTTTTAACGCCCACCATACACGTCCGTGTACACTATATCAAGGCGGGTTTTCGTACTTTTTAGTTAATTTTCAATATGAATGCAATTCCTGATTGTATGTGGCACACGTGATCGAGAAGAATAAAACAAAATAATAATCTAAAAATAAATATTTTTTATTATTGTAATAATTATTACGAAAATAATTGAAAAGAAATTTAATAAATGAAAAAACAATGGACGTTACTTGTTTGAAATACTAACATATTACAAATTAGAAATGTTTTTCTCAAAATATTTTAGAAATTATTTTTCATTTTACAAATATTTTACTCTAGAAAAATCGTCAGAATTGTAAGAGTCATAATAGATTCACATGCATGCACAAGCACAAGTGACTGAAAAAAAACTCGTATGGCTGAGAATGTTATGACGTCTTTATATTAGAAGATTCATTCGTCTAGAGACGAAAATATTTTACAGAAACAGGGAAAAATATTTTAAACTGTAAAAGCAATAAAACATAAAAAAAATAATATTGGATAAATAAATTCATAAAAAAAATAAAATATTGACATAGTCCAGTCATTTGTTCTTACAAAGGGCCATTTTAATATACCGTAGGGTATATTTCTATTCATATTAGATTTCTCTTGAAAATTTCCAGGTGAACAATTGTATCCCTATTTTTATTATTTCATCTATTATTTTGTTGATTTTCCAGGGAAAACAAGAAATTTAAAGTTAAACCAGATATTTGTTTCACAATAAAGATCCTGCAAATATGCTAAAATAATCGCAAAAAATGGCGACTTAGCGAATTTAGTGAGTATATTGTATAGTAATATAATGTATTTGTCTGTTTGCTCTGTTATTGTTAGTAATGTAATGAATTTGAAATATATCTACAATTTCCCATGTAAAACTAAATTAGTGCTCACAATAATCAATAAAATAATTTTTAATATTTCCCATATTTAAATTTAAAATTTTTTCAGAGGATTCCCGTCTAATTTTTTCGGAAATTCCCGGATCCCAAACCCTAGGTGTAATACATCAAAATAGCCAATTTTTTCTTTTCTGACGATCCCGCTTTTTGCTCACGTATTTTAAATAACGACGGTCACATTAATTATATATATAGTCGGCACCGGCCGATTTTAGCCATTCCATACTCATTATTTTCCTTCATCCGGTCTCCAATAATTTCCTGTTTTAAAAAGTGAAAAGTATAAAGTCTGTCCTGCTTTCGATATTGCAAAATTTCAAGTGAAGGTTAGATTATACGAAATTCGTCTCCCACTAATCACCGAAATCTAATCTGCTCTCAAAATTTGCATTTCATTAAAAAAACTCGTAATTAACAATATTTGCATTTTTTATTTGACAATTAAATTCAATCGCCGAAAGCCGATACATTGTATATGGATTCCTCAGTTATCCTGTAAAGGGTGATTTTTTAAGAGCTTGATAACTTTTTTTTAAAAAAAAGGAATAAAATTTGCAAAATCTCATCGGTTCTTTATTTGAAACGTTAGATTGGTCCATGACATTTACTTTTTGAAGATAATTTCATTTAAATGTTGACCGCGGCTGCGTCTTAGGTGGTCCATCCGCTTAGTCCAATTTTGGCATTTCCACGTTTTTGAGTAACAGAGACCCAATTGGTGCGAACGGCGACGAATCGAAAATTGGTGGTCATCATTAACACTGGCCGATACAGCTGCGATATTTTCTTCAGTTCGCACTCTACGTAAGCGTGTTGGTGGTTTAATGTCCAACAATGTAAATTTGGTGCGAAATTTAGTCACAATAGCCCGAATAGCCGCTTCAGTGGGTCGATTAAACTGACCATAAAATGGAAGCGCGCAATGAACTTTCTTAACAGAGCACGCATTTTGATAATAAAATTCAATAATTTGCAAGCGTTGTTCGTTTGTAAGACGATTCATGATGAAATGTCAAAGCATACTGAGCATCTTTCTCTTTGACACCATGTCTGAAATCCCACGTGATCTGTCAAATACTAATGCATGAAAATCCTAACCTCAAAAAAATCACTCTATATATTGAAGTCTCATCATTCCAATTTGCAGACGTTTCATAGATGGTTGCCGGCGCTTGTGTAGCAGAGTTGGCGATTATGTCATGTGTGAGACTGGTCATGAGGTGTTCAGTTTGCTTGGCGCTGTTGCTGTTGCTGATGCCGGTATTGATAAATGCGGCTTTGATAAATTATCATTATTTCGTTGTTCTTAATTAAATTTTATCGATGTTATTGATGTCCATCAATGTGAAATTTATGCATATCACTAGTGCTGCTGATGTTGTTGTTGGCTCTGTGATGTTTGATAGATTCTTAATGACATTGTTTAACACATCCATACCGATGTACATACCTAACTACATACTTGTATATAATTCCAATTGAAATTTGATACGAGATGCATACACATACTCAGTTTCGTGGTGAGCGTTACGCTAGACTGAATGTTGTTACATCAAGGGAATCGGAAAAATCCCAATTAAATATTTGGCACTCGAAGCAATGTGGAATTTCTAATAACGTATGGATAATGTATCAACGATAGGCTGACTGATTCGCAATACAAATCCAAATGGAAAACGTAATGAATAATTGTGATTTTGTGTATCTAATTTAATTAATGATACAATTTCATATTTTTATACACTCCACGAGAGTATTATGTCGTTGTGCATTTGTTTGTAACACCCAAAAGGAAGCGAGATAGCCCCATTGTTAATTATACCGATCGACTCGAGAATCACTTTTTGAATCGATTTAACAATGTCCGTCCGTCAATCCGTCTGTCCATCTATTCTTGTAATCAAAGTACAGGTCGCAATTGTAGCCAGAACCAAATGAAACTTTTCGAGCTATTTAATTTGAAGAAAATCGGTTCATATTTATATATAGCCCCCATACGAATTTCACCCCCGATTTGACCCTTTTCACTCTAGATACCACATATTTTAACAGATTTTCTTCAAAATTGGCAAAACATCTTATAGTTAAACTAGAACTGTGGTAAAAATGTGTTAGATCGGTTCAGATTTATATATAGCTACCATACAAATTTCGATCCCAATTTGAATTTTTCCCCTTTAGAATCCACATATTTTAACAGAGTTTCTTCAAAATTCGCAACACACATTATATTTCAACTGGAAACACCTGTTGTAAAAATGTGTTAGATCGGTTCAGATTTATATATAGCTCCCATACAAATTTCGCTCCCAATTTGACCCTTTTCACTCTAGAATCCACATATTTTAACAGATTTCCCTCTAAATTCGCAAAACTCCTTATATTTCAACTGGAAACACCGGTTGTAAAAATGTGTTAGATCGGTTCAGATTTATATATAGCTCCCATATAAATTTCGCTCCCAATTTGAATTTTTCCGCTCTAGAATCCACATATTTCAACAGATTTTCTTCAAAATTGGCAAAACATCTCATATTTCAGCTAGAAACACCCACGGTGAAAATGAGCCAGATAGGTTCAGATTTAGATATATCCCCCATATGAATTTCACTCCCGATTTGGCTTTTTCTGCTGTAGAAACCACATATTTTAACAGATGTTCTTCAAAATTAGCAAAACATCTTATATTTCAACTAGAAACACCCACGGTAAAAATGAACCAGATCTGTTCAGATTTAGATATAGCCCCCATACGAATTTCACTCCCGATTTGACTCTTTTCACGCTAGATACCACATATTACAAACGATTTTCTTCAAACTTGGCAAAACATCTTACATTTCAACTAGAAACACCTATGGTGAAAATAGGTCAGATCGGTTCAGATTTAGATATAGCCCCCATACGAATTTCACTCCCGATTTGGCTTTTTCTGCTGTAGAAACCACATATTTTACTTGATGTTCTTCAAAATTAGCAAAACATCTTATATTTCAACTAGAAACACCCACGTTGTAAATGAGCCAGATCGGTTCAGATTTAGATATAGCCCCCATACGAATTTCACTCCCGATTTGACTTTTGCTGCTGTAGAAACCCCATATTTTAACAGATATTCTTCAAAATTAGCAAAACATCTTATATTTCAACTAGAAACACCCACGGTGAAAATGCGCCAGATCGGTTCAGATTTAGATATAGCCCCCATACGAATTTCACTCCCGATTTGACTCTTTTCACGCTAGATACCACATATTACAACAGATTTTCTTCAAACTTGGCAAAACATCTTACATTTCAACTAGAAACACCTATGGTTAAAATAGCTCAGATCGGTTCAGATTTAGATATAGCCCCCATACGAATTTAACTCCCGATTTGGCATTTTTTTGCTGTAAAAACCACATATTTTAACAGATCTTCTTCAAAATTGGCAAAACATCTTATATTTCAACTAGAAACACCCACGGTGAAAATGCGCCAGATCGGTTCAGATTTAGATATAGCACCCATACGAATTTCACTCCCGATTTGACTCTTTTCACGCTAGATACCACATATTACAACAGATTTTCTTCAAACTTGGCAAAACATCTTACATTTCAACTAGAAACACCTATGGTTAAAATATGAAAAATCTTGGATTCCTAGTTGGTATGTGATCTATTTTGATAAAGTCCCCATACTACATTACACCCTTCCCCTTCGCACAACTTATCATTATCATCAAGTGTGGCTATCCAGCCATTAATACTTTCCTTTTGTTTTCATCTCCTCACATTTCATTAAAAATAGTTGACCCCAAAACAAAAATAAAAACATCTCAAAATGCAAATTGCTCACATCATCCACCCCATATTAGTTTCACCCATCCAAAGAGGATGGGTATCAACTACTAATTTGCATTTGAAGCATTTTCACTTCATTTTAATTAGACCAACTTTAGCCCAAAAGCAATGTCTACATTCCGGCCAATAAACATTTAACACCCCACAAGCAAAACATTTCGAATTCTCAACATGTTTACTCAGCAATTGACCTTTTTTATGAGTTTATTCGAAAAACATCACCTCTGACAATGTCCAGAACCAATCGAAAGTAACCTTTGATATGATGATGATGGCTGGCAAAGATTCATTTGAATTCAAAGAAAAACGAAATAAAAAGGGAGTGCCGCCGACTATTCAAAAAACATGACGAAACATAAAATTCGATGAGAGGGTTTTTTTCTTGATACTTCGAATGGAAATGGTCAAGAAAATGTTAAATCAACAAAAAGCAAAAAGAACCATGAAAAAGGTGAATTTATCTGAATGAATTTGGGGGGGGGGGGCGAGAAATTGAGAAAACCCCGACCTACGAAAGACATGAATACACAGTTGGACAGGTTGTAGACCACAGTGGTCAAAGACAGGGGTGGCTGTCGAATAAATTGCCTGCATAGGGTCAGAACAATTATCTAAAAATCTCAAGAGACTGAAAAAATCGCATTCGTATATTACGATGAACAGGGAGAAGGGGTATTACTTTTCACATGGAATACTTAATGTGGAATAGGTAATTCAAATTAGTCGAAGTGACACTTCATTATTTTGAACTGATAGAAAAAATATTTGCGGACAATAAAACTACTGGAAAAATGCGTAGTTCATTCTGTATTCCAAATACCTCAGATGCAGTCTACCATGTACAGTGGTCATAACAACAAAAGACAGCATAATAACCACAGATTATACAGTTACACAGTTTTGCAGAAGATAATGCTTTTAATAATATCCTGTTTCAATGTATAACAAAACAAAATTGTTATATAACGAAAAACATTGAATACTTCAAATATTGCTAAATTCAATGTCACGACACTTTGCTTTGTTATATTTAACAAATATTTGCAAAAAAAATATTTTCGAAGTAAGTGTGACTGCCTATTTGCTTAGCAACATCCTCACGACTTTTTGGCACCAATTCCACTATTTTTTACGTAGTTTCTGGATCAACTATCTGATAATCATAAATCAGAGCATTTTTTTAATTTATACTTATTAAATGGTGCTTACGAGTGTCCTGCTCCAAAAGTTACCCTGCAAAAACGGGATATCATTCAACCTTTCCAAATATGTATTTGATCTCCAAAGGCTTTCAAATGAAAAATTGTATGTTAGTCCAAAGACATACATTTTTTTAAAAAGGGTATTTTTTAAATATTTATAACAAACAAACTTTATTTGGTACAAACACAGTTTTGCAATAGTAAAGCTAAGAAACCACACTCCCTAAGAAAACAAAATCGAGAGCAATATTTCTTAAAATGTGAAAAAAAAAGTTCGACAAATTAAAACAAGTAAGGAAAGGATAAAGTCGGGCGGGGACGACTCTATGATACACTCCACTTTCTATCCGAATAAAATTTAATTCGGTGAAAAAATGAAAACGGGCAGGATTTTTGCATCCTGTAAATGTGTGTATTTGACAAAAAATGTTAAATCGGAAAGGACATTTATATGGGGGTATATTGAAACCTGGAACGAAATAGGTGAAATATAATATGTATAGTTTGGCCAAAATCGGTTAATCTTTTGGGAGCAACATTTGTATTTGGGCGATATTTAAATCTGAACCGATCTTAGCCACTTTCACCATAAGTTTTTTACTTGGATTATAAGATGTTGTTCCAAATTTAAAGAAAATCGGGTACAATATGTTGTTTCTAGAGCGGAAAATGTCAAATCGGGAGCGACATTTGTATGGGGGCTATATCTAAATCTGAACCGATCTTACCGAATTTCTGCATAGGTGTTTCTAGTTGGATTGTAAGATGTTGTGTCAAATTTAAAGAAAATCGGGTACAATATGTCGTTTCTAGAGCGGAAAATGTCAAATCAGGTGCGACATTTGTATGGGGGCTATATCTAAATCTGAACCGATTTGACTTATTTTCACCGTAGGTGTTTCTAGTTGGATTGTAAGATGTTGTGTCAAATTTAAAGAAAATCGGGTACAATATGTCGTTTCTAGAGCGGAAAATGTCAAATCGGGAGCGACATTTGTATGGGGGCTATATCTAAATCTGAACCGATTTGACTTATTTTCACCGTAGGTGTTTCTAGTTGGATTGTAAGATGTTGTGTCAAATTTAAAGAAAATCGGGTACAATATGTCGTTTCTAGAGGGGAAAATGTCAAATCAGGTGCGACATTTGTATGGGGGCTATATCTAAATCTGAACCGATCTTACCCACTTTCTTCATAGGTGTTTCTAGTTGGATTATAAGATGTTAAGCCAAATTTAAAGAAAATCGAGTGTAATATTTTGTTTCTAGAGCGGAATATGTCAAATCGGGAGCGACATTTGTATGGGGGCTATATCTAAATCTGAACCGATTTGACTTATTTTCACCGTAGGTGTTTCTAGTTGGATTGTAAGATGTTGTGTCAAATTTAAAGAAAATCGGGTACAATATGTCGTTTCTAGAGCGGAAAATGTCAAATCAGGTGCGACATTTGTATGGGGGCTATATCTAAATCTGAACCGATTTGACTTATTTTCACCGTAGGTGTTTCTAGTTGGATTGTAAGATGTTGCGCCAAATTTAAAGAAAATCGGGTACAATATGTCGTTTCTAGAGCGGAAAATGTCATATCAGGAGCGACATTTGTATGGGGGCTATATCTAAATCTGAACCGATATTTTCCAATTTTTGCATAGGTGTCTCTAGTTGGATAATAAGATGTTGTGCCAAATTTAAAGAAAATTGGGTACAATATGTGGTTTCTAGAGCGGAAAATGTCAAATCGGGAGCGACTTTTGTATTGGGGCTATATCTAAATCTGAACCGATCTTACCGAATTTCTGCATAGGTGTTTCTAGTTGGATTGTAAGATATTGTGTCAAATTTAAAGAAAATCGGATACAATATGTCGTTTCTAGAGCGGAAAATGTCAAATCAGGAGCGACATTTGTATGGGGGCTATATCTAAATCTGAACCGATATTATCCAATTTTTGCATAGGTGTCTCTAGTTGGATTATAAGATGTTGTGCCAAATTTAAAGAAAATTGGGTACAATATGTGGTTTCTAGAGCGGAAAATGTCAAATCGGGAGCGACATTTGTATGGGGGCTATATATAAATCTGAACCGATTTTCCTCAAATTAAATAGCGTTCGTCCTTGATAAACAAAACTTACTTGTGCCAATTTTTGTTAAGATCGGACTATAATGCGACCTGTAGTTTGATTACAACAATAGATGGACAGACAGACGGACAGACGGACATTGCTAAATCGACTCAGAAAGTGATTCTAAGTCGATCGGTATACTTAACAATGGGTCTATCTCGCTTCCTTTTGGGTGTTACAAACAAATGCACAAAGCCATAATACTCTCGTGGAGTGTATAAAAAAAACTGAAATTAAGTCGACTACATTTAGTAAATATTATTTAATTTTATTTTATTAGTCGACTGAAAACACGATTTTTTGAACGAATGTTTACATTAAAGAGGTCTCTTTACTGAAGGAGATTTTTCAAATGTTTTCTATTTGGCTTATTTATTTGTTTTCTATAGAAAAATAAAAAACGGCCCAAAATATGCACCTACCGAATTCGTGGTCAATTTTCGCTTCAGCTATTTTTCAACGGAAAGCTAAAAATTAGCCCATTAGAAAATTATACATTTTTAATACCGCATTCAGATATACACTTAAAATCCGCTAATTCTTGGCAAACCCAAAAAAATCCCCAAAATTCGAAAAAAAAGAATATTTTGTGCATATCCGAACCAGATAGTTTATAGGTATGCTATTCTCCCAGCTTTCATATATTATGAAATACAAGATTTTAATAGATTTATTAAAAAAGTGAACTCCTAACCAGAAATATTATATTTTGTGATAATCTTAACGTCATGTTGAGACATACATCCGCAAAATAATGATTGAAATTATAGCTTAAAAACGCTGCATATAGTGGTGCAACCAAAACAGGTATAATACCTTTTTAAAAATAATTCTCACAACTATCACTTATTCCATGCTTTATAAAGAGTGATTTTTTTGAGGTTAGGATTTTCATGCATTAGTATTTGACAGATCACGTGGGATTTCAGACATGGTGTCAAAGAGAAAGATGCTCAGTTTGCTTTGACATTTCATCATGAATAGACTTACTAACGAGCAACGCTTGCAAATCATTGAATTTTATTACCAAAATCAGTGTTCGGTTCGAAATTTTTTATCGACAAATTTTGTTCAGCGATGAGGCTCATTTCTGGTTGAATGGCTACGTAAATAAACAAAATTTCCGCATTTGGAGTGAAGAGCAACCAGAAGCCGTTCAAGAACTGTCCATGCATCCCGAAAAATGCACTGTTTGGTGTGGTTTGTACGCTGGTGGAATCATTGGACCGTATTTTTTCAAAGATGCTGTTGGACGCAACGTTACGGTGAATGGCGATCGCTATCGTTCGATGCTAACAAACTTTTTGTTGCCAAAAATGGAAGAACTGAACTTGGTTGACATGTGGTTTCAACAAGATGGCGCTACATGCCACACAGCTCGCGATTCTATGGCCATTTTGAGGGAAAACTTCGGAGAACAATTCATCTCAAGAAATGGACCGGTAAGTTGGCCACCAAGATCATGCGATTTGACGCCTTTAGACTATTTTTTGTGGGGCTACGTCAAGTCTAAAGTCTACAGAAATAAGCCAGCAACTATTCCAGCTTTGGAAGACAACATTTCCGAAGAAATTCGGGCTATTCCGGCCGAAATGCTCGAAAAAGTTGCCCAAAATTGGACTTTCCGAATGGACCACCTAAGACGCAGCCGCGGTCAACATTTAAATGAAATTATCTTCAAAAAGTAAATGTCATGGACCAATCTAACGTTTCAAATAAAGAACCGATGAGATTTTGCAAATTTTATGCTTTTTTTTTTTAAAAAAGTTATCAAGCTCTTAAAAAATCACCCTTTATGACACGTATAGTGCTCAAATTTTGTGTAAGTGCATCTAGCACTACCGCGCCTAAAATGGGCGGTAATGCAAAAGTGGGCGTGGTACCTCCCATACAAACCACAAATTAAAAATCTATTATTTCTGCTCCTGGTAACGCAGTAATTTTTCCTTCTACAAAAGATAACTAAAAAAGAATTTCTAGGCCAATAGAATTCTGCTTGCATAAAGCATGGATTTGAAAAATTTTTTTTTGATTTACTAGTTTCAGTTATCATTTTTAACAAATCACATTAAATTGATATTTTCCATAAAAAATGTACGTTGATTGAATTTTGTCCAATTGTTGTCCCCTGAGTTAATAGACCCTTGAAAGCACTTTAACTATACATTATTTGACGTTAAGATTAATTTTTTGCGACTTTTTAAAGCGACAACTTAACAGTCATATTTGGAAACATTTTGTAAAAGGTGTCATTAAAAACTAATAGAATAGAAATAGAATCAATACCTTTCAAAAAATGACTAAATGATGAACATCGCACGAAAATGACGACACTGACTTAATTTTTGTAAAATAATTTAATATAGAAGGTAGTTTTTCACAGCCAACATTTTTAAACTCTTTTTACAAAAATGAGCGCTGCGTCGTCAATTTCCTTCCGCTATTTATTTTTTTATAAACTAATAACAAAAACACTATAAACGTAGAATGATAAGTTACTCTAAGACAATAATCAAATTTTATATTTAAAGTGCATTCAAGGGCCTATTAATTCAGAGAAAAAAGTTAAGCACAAAAAAAATCAGGCGACAAAAAAACATGATTTGTAGCAATGTTTTCAGAAGCGTTTACCCGTCTGTTAGGGCTGGATCTAGGAACGAACTATTTTGGAAACCATCGTTAAAAAATACAAACTTTATTTTCATGCAGTGACTGGGAATTGTTTATCCTCTTGTATGGATCGTGACCCAGCCTAATATACATATGTGAGATTATCTGCAAACCGGGGGGGGAGATATCTTTCGAGTAAGCGTTAGAGGATACTGTTTTCAAAATTTCATAACTTCTGACACCGTTAAGATATTTTGACGCGCGATGCGGTTGAGTATTTTCTTATGTATTTATAAAATGAAATTAATACAAAAAATATTTATTTTGAAATTGAAAAAAAAAATAATTGAAAGTTTATTTTCCAAAGATGTATTACAACTGTGTGAACGGATTAAGATTAAGACATCGCTGGAAAGGTATTGAGTAGTACACGTAGATAGCTTCAACATATTTGCAGTTTAACAATATATATTTTTAATATTTTAATGTTTGACTGCAACTTTTGAAACTTTTGAGTCAATGGCAAAAGACTTGTGGATTGAATCCAAATGATATCAGAAATTAAAACATATAGGATGTCTTATTTATTTTTTTAATTAATTAATTTGTGTTTAATTGGAAAGCTTGAATTTTGTCATTTAATAGTGGAACACAATATCATTCATATGACTACCACTACTGGCTCGGCAGTACCTAATCCAATCAACCCAATTTTTAGTACATGGTCCAATGATGCCGCCAGCCCAAAATCGACTCCAAACAGTGACTTGTTGTTGATGCATTGGCTTCTCAATAGTAACGTGTGGGTTCTCTTAACCCCATATGCGGCAATTTTGTTTATTGACATAGCCACCGAGATGAAAATGAGCTTCATCTGAAAACACGAAAATTTTCCACGTAAACTTCTTACAGTTTGCGTTAAAGACTCACTACTTTGAAAGTAAGTTTTTAATATTTCCCAATTTTGTTCATTTTTCATTATTTCCTTACTTCTTATTCTTGCGAAAATAAAATGAGTACTAATTGATAGTTTTAAAGTATGGTTTGTGTGGGCAGTACCACGCCCCTTTGTTCTATCATGACCTAGTATAGCCACAAACCATCCTCTATCCACTGGTTAGCTACAGTAAAATTTTCAGGCGGTTTGGCGTCCTATACGGAACATACAGACACAGATTCATTTATATATATATATATATATATATATAGGTTTGTCAACAGGCTTTACAATTTATGTGCAAATAAATTTTTTATGATGCAAATAAAACTTTAAGATTATTTTCCCAAGACATCTGAATAATGTGAAAATTTGGTTTGTTTGTTGTCCGCTTTGTCATGGAACGGCTCATATAACGAAATGTTCAAAATTGTGACAATAATAATAAACACGATCAAAACCAATCAAATGACCATTTGGACACATTTCCTGTCGGCCAACCAGCCAAATGTTAACATTCATGGCGAACACCATCACATTTCCGCTGGTGAAACTAATGGTCAGGCGGATATGATTTCGGCGTGTCGCAAACGGAAGCACGAAATTTGCATACTTTGCATCCTTTCCTGTGGATGACATAAAAATCGGAGCTGTTAAATCGATAGCACATAAATGTACTAAATAAGACGATTTTATTACTTTTCTATAAATACCAGAGTGAAGTTTATGAGGATGTCAGACAGATCCAGTGTCAGGGGGAAGGGGAAGGGAGTTCTTACATTTATGAGGGGGAGTTTCTTCATCATTATTTACATTCGCAAGAGCAACTAAAGTGTACACTTATGTAGGTACATAAAAAGAATGTTGTGCTGGTTGTTTTTATGTAAATGCCATTCGATAGGCCGCATGAATGTTGCTAACCAAACACCCCCACCACCAGCAGCAGCAGCAGCAACAGCAACACGAACAATAGAAAATGTTGTTTGAATTCATAATAGAATAATAAAAATACAACAACAACAAGGACATCCAAAACAACAACGTTAACAACAGGACGTAGTAGCAATTCAGACATAAATCCAAACAAATAAATATAAATAAATGCCTTCCAGTGTTTTGGGTGTAAATTGCTGAAATTTTTGAGTGTTCCTCTCCTCATCACATCGTGTCCTGTGCGTATTTGGGTTCCTTTTGAATGCATTAGAGAAAAATGGTTCCTTCTTATTTTTTATGAAAACAAAGAGCAATATGATAAACAGCCAACAACAACCACAACAACGACTCAGAAGAAGACAAACAACCGAATGGGCATCACATCGTGTGTTCTCCCAGAAATCTCGCATGATTGGCTCACCACATTCTCAAGCTGCGTCCTTTGTACTGTTGCCAGCCACTTGGTGGCCCATTCAGTGTGGGTTGGGTGCGAGCGTGTTCGGTGTCAGCGGAGCTGACTGACCCAATACTGTTACAAATTTCCTTCGGTTCTTTATGGCTTTCGTACGCGTTGGTCGCCTTTGGCATTTCGTTTGAAAATAGATTTTTCTTTTTCATAAATATACACTACAGGCAGAACAAATGAAGAGATAACGGACAGTTAAAGTCCCATAGAAAATATCCTCTAACTTAGAGGAGGCACAAAAGCACAAACTGTGTAAAAGCAAGTAGAGAATGGCTATAGTAGGCTAAGGCCGACTAAAGGATAACCTATTTGTTTACATTGATTGACTATAGATTATCAAACAAATATTGCGATTTATGTTCCATTTCGATTGAAAAGTTCGCCTGTTGTCGTATGTAAAAATTTATATTTATGAAATCTGAAGGATTTTTGGATTATTGAGGAATTTAATTAAAAATCAGTTTTGGTGATTGTTGCTTCTCTTTTTGGAATTTTTGGTTTATTAAGTTCTCATAGCTCAATGAAACCCTGCTTTGGGAAGACACACAGTGGAATATTTTCATACAAGCTACGGCAAAATTTTTAAGGAATAGAGCTAGGACATCGAAATTTTCCGCACAACCCTTATATTATCAAATTAAATCAAAAACAAGTTTTTTTATCTATTTTGATCTACACCATGAAGTGGTGTATGGTATAACAAGTTTTTGTTTAAATCCGCCCACAACCACGCCTACCCCCATCTATACATATAAAAATGTATGTGTGTCTGTATGTTCCGTATAGGACGCCAAACCGATGGACCGATTCGATTTTACTGTATCTAAACAGTGGACAGAGGATGGTTTCTGGCTATATAAGGTCATGATAGGACAAAGGGGCGTGGTACTGCCCACACAAACTATATTTTAAAAATATCAATAAGTACCCATTATATCATCAAAAGCATATGAAGTAGGGAAATAGGGAAGAATGAACCCTCGCAAAGCCGGGTAAAAAAGCTAGTATAACATAAAATCGAAAAAAAGCGTCACAAATTTCTTATTTTGAAATATATGTGTATACAAATTAATACAAATAATTTCAAATGATTCCACAATTAAATGAAAATTTTCGGTGGTATGACTATATACAATTTTTATACACTCCACGAGAGTATTATGTCTTTGTGGATTTGTTTGTAAAACCCAAAAAAAACGAGATAGACCCATTGTTAATTATACCGCTCCCCGGGGTCAAAGGGGTCACCTGAAATCTCACAAGTGAAACCTATAGTCCTCCGGGCAGATTACGGCATTCCCCTTGATACTCTGTGTCTTGGTCCAAATGGCAAAAAGTGCCGGACTATATGACATGGGGTTAATAGAGTTATGCCAACAGTATGCTACCAGTCAGCAGGATGTGTGGTACACAAACTGGAAGTGCCTCGGTACGCAGTCTAACCGGAGCACTTCAATTCGATACCACGGGCGGTCAGGAGCCCCTGATACTTCAAGCACTTGTGCTGTTGTATCAGCCTGACCAACTGGGAACGGCCCTTCTGGGAGTTTCGTGGTGGCTGTGGTTTACTGCCCAAATCGCGGGTAGAGTTTCGACTTGCGTGGTGTTGCGTATCAGCACCGGGTGCTACGACCCAAAGAGTAGCAGAGGTGTAAGATGGTCCTTTCAATAAGCAAAATTGCCGTATGTGGGGTTCGAAGAACCTACACGTCACACTTGAGAAGCCAATGCATCCACAACGAGTCACTGTTTGGTGGGGATTATGGATTTTTCTGAAAAATTCATTATTAAATGACACAGTTCAACAATTCCAATAAAACAAGAAATTCGAAAAAAATAATCAGTACTTTTTATAGCCGATTCTAATTTAAAATGGCCTCTGAATACGCAACATAAAGCGATTTTTCAAAATTTGTGATCGCTTACAAGCGATGTGCCCTTAAAGAGATATCCTTACACTGGGCATTTCGAAATGTAAGATTAAACATTTTATATAACGGGACAATATAGTGTCAATACCATCCTATTTGCAAATTTTCCGCCTGAAGTAACGTGTATTTGCTAGTACAGGGTTTTCCAACAAGAGGTGTTATTTTGGTATTCAAAGAATAATGCCATTTTTGAGATAAATGATCGGATTTTTATTTCATAATAAAGTGGAAGATATGCCGTTAATAATGAAAAACAACATCAGCCAAATGGCCACCACGACCAGGACCATATCTTTTTCATGAACTTTTCCATAACCAAATCGCTGCCCTATGTCCTCGATAGTCTCACGAATTCTATCTTTGAGGTCGTGAATCGACGCTGGGCTGTTGGCGTAGACTTTATCTTTCACGTGGCCCAAAGGATGAAGTCGCTAGTTGTTAAATCACAAGATCTCCGTGGCCAATTGTGATCACCTCTTCGAGAGATAACACGGTTCGGAAACTTTTCCCGGAAACGAACAATGGTTTCGTTGCCTGTGTGGTACGTAGCGCCGTCTTGTTGAAAGTAAACGTTGTCCAGATCAATATCATCCAGTCCGACCATAAAAAATCATTAATCATCTCTCGATAGCGCAATCCATTCAACGTAACTGTTGATCCAACCTCATTTTCGAAAAAGTAAGGTCCAATGACCCGCCGCACCATAAACCGCACCGCTTCTCAGCAATAACTCTTGGGGTTTCCGAGCCCCAGATGCGACAATTTAGCTTGTTGACGTAGCCACTGAAGTGGAAATGAGCCTCATCAGTCAATGGATGGAATTCCGGATCATTTTCATTCATGAATTTTAATAATTTCAATGCGTTGTTGAATCGTGTATCGTTCCATTTGTATACCCTCCACCTCCAGGATGAGTGTATACTAACTTTGTCATTCCGTTTGTAACACCTTGAAATATCGATCTGAGACCCTATAAAGTGTATATATTCTTGATCGTCATAAAATTCCAAGACGATCTAGTAGGGTTTGGGGTTTCCCGGGAATTCCCGGGATTTATTTTAATTTATTTTAGGTATGTCCAATACGATTATAAATGTCAACATTTATTAACTGGTGTGCTTTTTTAACCTATTAACGCCCATTATACACGTCCGTGTACACTATTTAAAGTTTTTTTTTAATTTTTTGATAACTTTTAATATGAATGTAATTCCTGATTATTAAACCGTAAGCCTGTTCTATTGGGCTTACTAGCTAATTTTTTATGGAATTTACAAGAAAGTAGCTTACTACTCTCATAATGTTGCTACCAGATTTGTCTTGTTGATTCATTTAAGAAAAAACCAATGGATAAAAATGTTGCCACCTTATCAAGTCTCTTAATTGTAAGTGACCGAGAAGAACACACCAATATACTAGGCCTGTTTGATTGAGCTTTCTAGCTTACAATTAAGAGACTTGATAAGGTGGCAAGATTTTAATCCATTGGTTTTATTCAAATAAATCAGAGATAACAAGTAAGGAAAGGCTAAAGTCGGGCGGGGCCGACTATATAATACCCTACACCACTCCCTGTGTATGTACCTCGCTCTGATTACTAAACCCAGGTATTTCATGGGTGCAATTTTATGTAGTTCATATAAATTATACAGTTACTATAAATTCATCTTTAGTCATATTTAACGAATATGGTTAATAATATAGTAATTGATCCAATTCTCCGACAGACAGATACAAATTACACAGTACACACCCAAACAATTCTCATTGCAATTCAATTCGGTAAAAAAGTGAAATCGGGAAGGATTTTTGCATCCTGTAAATGTATGTGTTTGACAAAAAATGTTAAATCGGAAAGGACATTTTGGACTGTTGGGGCTATATCTAAATCTGAACCGATCTTACCAACTTTCAGCATAGGTGTTTCTAGTTCGATTATAAAATGTTGTGCCAATTTTAAAGGAAATCAGGTACAAATGTGGATTTCAGAGCGGAAAAAGTCAAATCGGGAGCGACATTTGTATGGGGGATATATCTAAATCTGAACCGATCATACACACTTTCAGCATAGGTGTTTCTAGTTCGATTATAAAATGTTGTGCCAATTTTAAAGAAAATCGGGTACAATATGTGGTTTCTAAAGCGGAAATAGTGAAATAGGGAGCGACATTTGTATGGGGGCTATATCTAAATCTGAACCGATCATACCCACTTTCAGCATCGGTGTTTATAGTTCTTTTATAAAATGTTGTGCCAATTTTAAAGAAAATCGGGTACAATATATGGTTTCTAAAACGAAAAGAGTGAAATTGGGAGCAACATTTGTATGGGGGCTATATCTAAATCTGAACCGATCTTACCCAATTTCTGCATAGATGTTTCTAGTTGGATTATAAGATGTTCTGCAAAATTTAAAGAAAATCGGGTATAATATGTCTTTTCTAGAGCGGAAAATGTCAAATCGGGATCGACATTTGTATGGGGGCTATATCTGAATCTGAACCGATCTTACCCAATTTTTGCATAGGTGTTTCTAGTTCGATTATAAGATGTTCTCCGACAATTTAAAGAAAATCGTTAAGAAAATATGTCGTTTCTAGAGCGGAAAATGTCAAATCGGGAGCGATATTTGTATGGGGGCTATATCTAAATCTGAACCGATCTTACCCAATTTTTGCATACGTGTTTCTAGTTGGATTATAAGATGTTCTGCCAAATTTAAAGAAAATCGGGTACAATAATATGCCGTTTATAGAGCGGAAAATGTCAAATCGGGAGCGACATTTGTATGGGGGCTATATCTAAATCTGAACCGATTTCCTCCAAATTCAATACCGATGATCCTTGGCCAGAAAAAATAAATTCTGCCCAGTTTCATGACAATCGGACAACAATTGCGACCTGTAGAGTGCGAACAAGCTTAAATGGACAGCAGACGGACGGACGGACAGACTGACATCGTTAAATCGACTCAGCTGGTGATTCTAAGCCGATCGGTATACTTAAAGGTGGGTCTAGCTCGATTATTTCTTGGTGTTACAAACATTTGGCGCGAAACTAACTTATAATAACCTAGAGCACGAAGTGGTGTAGGGTATGAAAATCTGGCACCACCTTACTCGGTAACTAAGAGAGTAGTAAGTTACTTTCTTGTTAAGCGAGTAAGTTCCATACAAACATTAAGCTAGTTAGCCCAATTACCTAATAATAATCTAAACGGGCCTAATAATAATCTAAAAGTAAATATTTATTTATTTTTAAGTAAATAATTTATATAATAATAATTTAATAAATAAATTGGGCGTTAATAGGGTAGAATATTGACATATTCAACATATTTTACATTTTTTCATTTTACAAATATTTTACTCTATACTAATCGTCAGAATTAAAGGCGTCATAAAATTGGACATTTAAATCGCAGATACAAGTGACTTACACATACACTACATACAAAATTAAAAAATGATTAAGTAAACAAATAACTCAGAGAAAAATCCATAGTCCAGTCATTAATCCTTACAAAGGTAGTATATATTTCTATTCATATTTAATTTCTCTTGAAATTATCTAGGTAAAAAAAAATAATTGTTAACAATTTCTTATCGGTTTCATCTTTTATAACTTCATTCTTCTAGCAAAACAAGAAATTTAAAGTTTAACCAGCACGAGGGATTCAGTATTGACATTATGTCAGCCATAGTGTTTTCGGTATGATATTTGTTTCACAATAGTGATAATGAAAATATACTCACAAAAAGTTTGTATTTCGCAAAAAATGGCTACTTAGCGAATTTAAAAAGTTCTGTT
Source organism: Polietes domitor (assembly GCA_947397865.1). NCBI lineage: Eukaryota > Metazoa > Arthropoda > Insecta > Diptera > Muscidae > Polietes > Polietes domitor. The sequence goes on along the minus strand of OX377619.1, from coordinate 18,125,281 downwards.
TGTTGTAATAACCAAATACCGATTATTATTGTCAGTAATGTAAATATATGAATTTGAAATATATCTAAAATTTCCATTTTATATAGTAAATCTAAATTAATGCTCAAAATAATCAATAAAATATTTTTTGCCATTTCCCGTATTCCCGGGAAATTAAAAATTTGTTACCGGGAATTCCCGCCCAACATTTTCCGGGAATTCGCGGGAAAAACCATTCGGGAATATCCGGACCCCAAACCCTACGATCTAGTCATGTCTGTCCGTCCGTCCGTCCGTCTGTTGAAAGAACGCTAGCATCTAAACGAAAGGAGCTAGAACGTTCAAGTTTTCCACAAATGCGTCTTATAGTCGTAGATCGGTTGGGATTGAAACGGGGCGAAATCGGCCCAAAGGGTAAAATTTTTTCCTCACAAGGACTAAAAATACCCATAACAATCCCTAATATTTTAGCGTATTTAAGCATGTTTGCATATTTGGTATGCGCATTCCCCTTATAGTAATACAGTGCACCATAAAGTGATTCTTATTTATAGGGGGTGAAATGGGACAAAAAAGGGATAAAAATGGTACATATTAAACGACAACAGCTAGAAACACGAAATTCGGTGTGTACATTCCTCTGACTGTGTAGACACGGAAAATAAACTGATTTTTCGAAATTCGTACTTTTTGGGGTCAAAATAGAAAAAGGGGATAAAAATAGTACCAACCAAATGACCGCAGCTAGAGTTATGAAATTCTGAGTATACATTCATTTGACTGCGTAGACATGAAAAATAAAAGTTTTTTTTTTCAAATTCGTACTTTCAAGGGATACAATGGGTACGGAGGGATAAAAATGGTACCAACCAAACAGCTGCACCTGGAGTAATGAAATTCGGTGTATACATTCCTCTGATTGTGTAGACACGGAAAATAGACGAATTTTTCGAAATTCGTACTTTCTAGGGACACAATGGTACAGAGGGATAACAATAGTACCGACTAAACGACTACAGCTAGAATGATGAAATTCTAATTGCGTAGAAACGTCAAGTGGGTAAAAATGGTACCAACCAATGGGCGCAGATTTGTTCAAATTCGTACCTTTTCTTTTACTGCAAAAATTGGTTGAATCATGAAGTTAGGTTATTTTGCACTATGTACGTCTGATAATGGATTTTCAAAAAAAAAATTTGTACTTTTGGAATTAAAATGGAATGGAAATACAGCCAACTTTAGCACCCACTATCTACCAATATTTATGGTATTTAAGCTTTTTGAAAATATAAATATAAGAATATTTATTTTTTTGATTTGAAATAAATAATGGTTTGAAATAATTAAAATATTATATATATTTATAAAATTATTCATTCAATATTTGTATTTGGTTTGGCTAGATTAAAAAATTTATATTTTCCTGTAATATTACGACAGGGTAATAAATATTACGGCAGGGTATAAAAAGTTCGGCCCGGCCGAATTTAACGCCGTTTTTCCTTGTTAGTAATGGTGTAGTTTCTACTTGTCAAATGTCAAAGAATAAAAGCTTCAAAAGTGGCATCTACCGAAATACCGGATGATTCAAAGTAACACCTCTTGTTGGAAAACCCTGTAGAAAATATTTTTATTTTCAAAAATTCTTAAATCGCAAATCATCGATTAGGAAATGCTTATCCTATTTTCTTAGCCTCACATATGGATTTCTGACTCAGCATTATTCTTGTAAAAAAGAAAGGGCTGCCATTTTATTAGAGAATACCAAATTTTGAAAGCTGTTTTCCCCACTTTGGGAATTTTAGTATTTTGTTGGACAAAAACTTGTTGGCCATTGTTTTCGGAAAAATCCTAAAATTTCGTTACGATATCATAATTTAACCTTTTTTGATCATCCACTGTGCAGCTGGATGATCGTACCAAACTACCCAAGTAAATTCACACTTCAACTATCTCTCTGGAAAATACATTAAATAATGATAACTATTTTCCATATTCCCCACTGTGCAAAAGGGTAACAGATTAAACCGCTATGACATGCTCGTTTTTTGTGCCTATTTGAACAAAAAAGTATCGGATAAATTAATTGTACATGCCATTGTAAAATGTTACATATCTTGTTTTGTCTTATTCAATTCCCTTTTTCCACGTGAAATCATTATCACTTGATGTAGGGCACTTCTAAAACAACACAGTGATTTTTTGCATACCATTTCCTTTCGGCCAAAGAAATATAAACGAAATGCCGAAGAAAGCTTTTCGTTTTCAACAAATTCGTTACAGATTTTTCTTACTTTTGGGGATTCCAAAGGAAACATTTTTCCTTTTTGCTAGTGAGCTCTCTCTCACCAGCATTCATTCGCATTCGCCCCTTTCGCTGGTTAAGTGTATTTGCTTAGCGAAAACAAAGAAAGAAAGAAAGGAGAGCACTCCATTTACCATAATTTGTATTCTCAACACTTTATTGCTTCATATTTTATGCGATAGCCTCATAAAGTAACCCATACTTGGGCTGGCAAAGAATAAAGCGAAGGGGGGGGGGGGGGGGTGGGGGGGTGGGGGGGTGCTACACCACCAACCAACCAACGAGTACAAGGCAAATAAAGTGTGCTAAGTAGCCATAGAATATACATACACAAATATATGTTACAAAGGGTGATTTTTTAAGAGCTTGATAACTTTTTTTAAAAAAAAAACGCATAAAATTTGCAAAATCTCATCGGTTCTTTATTTGAAACGTTAGATTGGTCCATGACATTTACTTTTTGAAGATAATTTCATTTAAATGTTGACCGCGGCTGCGTCTTAGGTGGTCCATTCGGAAAGTCCAATTTTGGGCAACTTTTTCGAGCATTTCGGCCGGAATAGCCCGAATTTCTTCGGAAATGTTGTCTTCCAAAGCTGGAATAGTTGCTGGCTTATTTCTGTTGACTTTAGACTTGACGTAGCCCCACAAAAAATAGTCTAAAGGCGTCAAATCGCATGATCTTGGTGGCCAACTTACCGGTCCATTTCTTGAGATGAATTGTTCTCCGAAGTTTTCCCTCAAAATGGCCATAGAATCGCGAGCTGTGTAGCATGTAGCGCCATCTTGTTGAAACCACATGTCAACCAAGTTCAGTTCTTCCATTTTTGGCAACAAAAAGTTTGTTAGCATCGAACGATAGCGATCGCCATTCACCGTAACGTTGCGTCCAACAGCATCTTTGAAAAAATACGGTCCAATGATTCCACCAGCGTACAAACCACACCAAACAGTGCATTTTTCGGGATGCATGGGCAGTTCTTGAACGGCTTCTGGTTGCTCTTCACTCCAAATGCGGCAATTTTGTTTATTTACGTAGCCATTCAACCAGAAATGAGCCTCATCGCTGAACAAAATTTGTCGATAAAAAATTTCGAACCGAACACTGATTTTGGTAATAAAATTCAATGATTTGCAAGCGTTGCTCGTTAGTAAGTCTATTCATGATGAAATGTCAAAGCATACTGAGCATCTTTCTCTTTGACACCATGTCTGAAATCCCACGTGATCTGTCAAATACTAATGCATGAAAATCCTAACCTCAAAAAAATCAATCTTTATATGTGTATGCGGATGTATGACGACTGACTGCCAGTATCTCCCAGTTGGTAACAAATTTTCGGTAGTTAAATAAATATTTTATTTTATTGTAATCTGATGTGATGTGATAGGGAATGCGATGTTGCTGGATGCCTCCCTGCATTTTTTCACCATCACCCAGTCAATGATAAATTGTATTTGTTTAACGCATTATGACAGCGTCCCCACATCCCCAGTCGCACACACACATATATACACAGGAGAATATTGAAAACAAATGCATGAATATTTGTTTTATTTTCCTTTTGTTGTCTGTCTTGTTTATTTGAGAGACTTATAGTATTTATTTTAAAAAATAAAATAAATTGCATTTTTTATAGGCAAATTCGGGATTTATGTGGCGCTATCTGGAGAATAGATGTGGCATTTTGAATAATTTAGAAAATAATGCCGCGAAGACAATGATTGTTTCGTCACGTAGCTGTTGTGCCAAACATCTAGTAATTTGTGGATATTTTTCTTTCGGGAACGAAGGGCTTTTCAAAATGCGGCAAATCGATGCCACAACACGCAAAGTATCAATGGGATTGAGGGATATCCCATTAACAACTCTGAACCCTTTTCCAATTGTATATCGAAAGGGTGCAGATTCTTTGTCCAACATCAAGTTTTCCCTGAAAAAGTAAAATATGAATAAACTAAATAAACTCCAACTTCTTAAGAGGGAGAAACTTGAAATGGTTGTGAATGCTGAACTGAAATCAGAATCGACTATAAAAAAGTATCGATTATTTTTTTTTCAAATTTCTGGTTTTATTGGAAAGATTGAACTTTGTCATTTAAGAACACTGTCCAACAAATTAAGATTTTTTTGGAACAGAATGGCGAACCTATAATTCTGAAAAGGCATGTCGAGTAGATTATATTTGTAGAATACACTTATAGTCCAGCTGGTCTGAGTTTCCTTTTACATTGGGTCAAATTTTTCATTTTTTTTCCATTTAAACTCGACCATAGAATGAATGTAGATTATTATTCGTTAATATTAGCCAATTTTAGCATAATTTCATATTATTATCACATACAATTATTTTTTGGGAATGGTTGAATTTAATAAATTTGTTTGCAATTACAGCTTTTCATGTAGGGCATATTTGAACAAACATCTAGAATATCATAATTCACAATCCTTCCAAATAATGGTAAAGTTCTACCTACTTTGACACACTAAACAAGTAAGGAAAGGCTAAAGTCGGGCGTGCCGACTATATAATACCCTACACCACTCCCTTCGAATATACCTTGCTTTTATTACTAAACCCAGGTATTTCATTGGAGCAAGTTTATGTAGTTCATATAAATTTACAGTATACTATAAATTCATCTTTAGTCATATTTAACAAATATGGTAAATAATTGATCCAATTTTCCGGCAGACAAATACAAATTATACAGTAGTAATAGGGTGAATCGGACCAACATTTGAAAAAAGGTCTCTAACAACACATGGGGGCTGGTCCAAAACATGGGTATATATTTCTCATTCACGGTATGTATTGATAGTTGAAATATATCATGATCCGATGTAAGACTTAGTTTCTAGAGCTGTATTAGAGTAGAATTGGTGCCCCATTTGGGTTACTCCAAGGTATGGACACATATATTTGACTTGCAAACTATGTATTCTTAGTTGAAATATAATATAATCTGCAAAATTTGAAAAAAATTCCGATATAAAATTTGCGTTCTTGAGGGCTAAAAATTAAAATGGGGCCATTTGTAAGGACTCTACATTAAAAAGTGGTTCTAAATAGATCACTTTCAAAGTAGGTATTCTTGGTTTAAATATGACATGATATGCAAAATTATATCGAGATCTAATGCACGATGTGGTTTCTAGAGATGTAATAGAGTGGAATGGGGACTCAATTTGTATGGGGGTTATAACAAAATATGGACCCATATATTTGACTTTACTAATATGTTTTCTTAGTTGAAATATAATACAAAATGCAAAATTTGATAAACTTTCGATGTAAATTGTGGATACTAGAGGGGTAATAATAAAAATGGGGGCCATTTGTAAGGGCGCTACATTAAAAAGTAGCCCATATAGATCACTTTCAAAGTTGGTATTCTTAGTACGAAATATGAATATAATCTAATCTGCAAAATTTGAAAAACTTCCGATGTAAAATGTGGGTCCTAGAGAGGTACTAATTCAAATAGGGCCCACTTGTAAGGGCACCTTTATAGATAACATTCAAAGAAGGTATTCTTTATTGAAATATAACAAAAATAACATGATGTGCAAAATTGTATCAATATCCAATGTAAGATGTGGGTTCTAGAGCGATAATAGTGTAAACTGGAGGCCCATTTGTATGGGGGCTATACCAAAAAATACCTTTCAAAATACGCGTTTCTAGTACAAATGTAACATTGTGTGGAAATTTTGATTAAAATCCGATGTAAAATGTGCATTATAGAGCAGTAATATTGTAAATGGGATGTACATTTGTATGGGAGCTATATCAACACATAAACCCATGTGGTCCACTTTCCCGTGAGCTGTTTGTAGTTCAAATATAACTCGATCCTGAAATTTTGGTCATGATCTCATGTAAAATCTGTATTCTAGAGCAGTTAAAGTGTAAATTATAGGGATATTTGTATGGAGGCTATATCTAAATCTGAACCGATTTTCTCCAAATTCAATACCAATCGTCCTTGGCTAATAAAAGTAACTTCTGCCAAAATTCATGATATTCGGACCATAATTGCGACCTGTAGATTGCGAACAAGCTTAGATGGACAGCAGACGGACGGACGGCCAGACAGACATCGTTAAATCGATTCAGCTGGTGATTCTAGGCCCATCGGTATACTTAAAGGTGGGTTTAGCTCAATTATTTCTTGATGTTAAAAACATTTGACGCGAAACTAACATATAATACCCTAGTCCACGAAGTGGTGTACAATAAAGCACAATAATAAAGTTTATGATCCAAAAGTGTTCGAACAGTATTGTATTGATATTGTAGTCGGAGGACAGTTCATGTCTTTAATATATGTGTGTTAATATATATGTGTGTGCCGGCGAAGATCATCGTTGCGAGATTTGTGGCTTTGTGTCTATACTTGTAATCAAAATACAGGTCGAAATTTAGCGCTGTTTAATTTGAAGAAAATCGGATCAGCTTTAAATATAGACACCATACAAATTTCACTCCCGATTTGATTCTTTTCACTCTCGATACCACATATTTTAACAAATTTTCTCCAAATTTACCAAACCATTTTACATTTCGACTAGAAACTCCTGTGGTTAAAATGTGTCAGATCGGTACAGATTTATATATAGCTGCCCCACAAATTTCTTTTTCCGCTCTAAACACACATTTTAACAGATCTTTTTCAAATTTGGTACAACCCATTATATTTCAACTAGAAAAACCTGTGGTTAAAATGGTTCAGATTTATATATAGATCCCATAAAAATTTCTTTTGGGGTTTCTGCTCTAAAATCCACCAATTCTTAAAATTTGGCCAAACATCTAATATTTCAACTAGAAAAACCTGTGGTTAAATGGGTCAGATCGGTTCAGATTCATATATAGGTACCATACAATTTCGCACCCGGCTGGACTTTTGCCGCCCTAGAATCCAGTTTTTGCACAAATTTTCTTCAAATTTTGCATAACACGTTTTATTTGAACTAGATGCACCTATCGTGAAAGTGGGTCACTTCGTTCCATGTTTGGATATACCCCGATACAAACATTCTTCTCGAATTGACAAAGTGGTTCAGGTCACATCGGTCTATCCTTCCGATTTAACTTCCCGATTTAATTTTTTCCTCAAATTGAATTGTATTCGAGTAGAAAGTGAAGGATATAAAATAGACGGCATCGCTCGACTTTAGCCTTTCCTTACTTGTTTCTCATTACTTTGATCAGATCTCTAATTTAACTTTTCTTTTTGGCATTTATGAAAATTGTACCTTTACAATGATCTTTGGTGTTAGTATGAAAGTGGCTTTGATGAATGGTGATGTAAACATACATTTTTAATGTTCACTTTAATGATTCAGATAATTTGAATAACATATAAAATAAATCTATATATAAAATTGAATCTGTGTTTGTTTGTCTGTTCTTTATAGCCACCTAAACTACTGGACCGATCTTCTTGAAAATTTCACAGCATGTTCATGCTGAACTGGTGGTGAAAACAGACTATATAAGTTTTTGATATATACAAATTTGGGATTTATTAGTTTTCTTATAAATTAGCATATTCGGAGTACTATTGCGGAAGAGTCTTGAATTTTTTTGAAAGTTCACTAATTATTATTCTGCACAGTTGTTACAAAAATGGGCGGTATTGGAAAAGTGGGCGTGGCACCTCCCATACAAAGTTAAAAACCAATTTTGAATATTGTCATTTCTATGACACATAGAGTGCTGCAATATTGTGTAAGTGCATCTAGCATCATTATGCGTAGTTGTGCCAAAAATGGGCGGTATTGGAAAAGTGGGCGTGGTGCCTCCCATACGAAGTTAAAACCTATTATCGAATATTGTCAGTTCTATGACACCTAGACTGCTGAAATTTTGTGTAAGTGCATCTAAAATCAATGTGCGTAGTTGTGCCAAAAATAGGCGGTAATTGAAAAGTGGGCGTGGCACCTCCCATACGAAGTTAAAACTTATTATTGAATATTGCCAGTTCTATGACACCTAGAGTGCTGAAATTTTGTGTGATTACATCTAGCATCAATGTGCGCAGTTGTGCCAAAAACGGGCAGTATTGGAAAAGTGGTCGTGGTACCTCCCATTCGAAGTTAAAACATATTATAGAATATATTCAGTTTTATGACAGCTACAATACTGAAATTTTCTGTGAGTGCATCTGGCCTCAATGTGCGTAATTGGGCCAACAATCGGCGGTATTGGAAAAGTGGGCGTTAAACTTCCCATACGAATTTAAAACCTATTATCGAATATAGAAACCTAGAGTACTGACATTTTGTGTGAGTAGATCCAGTGTAAATAGTTGTGCAAAGATAGGCGAAAAGTGGGTGTGTCCCTTCCCATACGAAATTAAAACATGTTTTTGAGTATATTCGACTCCGAGATGGGCAGAAAGTGGCCGTGACCCTTCCCATACGAAAAGAAAGTATTTTACAGTATATTCGACACCCAGACTTCTAAATTGTTCTGTGAGTTAATTTAATTGTAACCTGCTTAGACAATACACAAATGGACAATACAAAGATGGGGAAATGTTGATTTGAATTTTGTAAAACTACACGGTTGCAAAAAAAGAAATATCCATTCGTCAAATGCCGACTTAAGTCAAGAAAACGGAAATTATATAAATTTGTTTAGTTTTTGTGTTGTTTGATTAGTGAACGATTTGATTGTATGTGTTTTGAATGTAGTATATTCGAATTCCAGCTATTCGATTAAGTAATTTTTGATTTTTCTTACGAATGGAGTTTTTTGTGTTGATAATTCTTTATTTTGACATTTCTTCCTTTATTCGGCGTAAACTAACGTTCTGTTCTTCAATGTTCTCCTTGATTATAATTGGTACATATATTACCCATCAGCTAGTAACATATAAAAATAAATAATAATTTCAACATAGAGTTTCGAATCGAACAACCTGTAAATATTTATATATTTTTATTTTTTTAATAAAATATTTTGAGCTTTCTTTCATTTTAGTTACGGTAATATTACCTTTTCTGAGAAGAATGAAAGTTGCCTAAGTCAGTGCATCCTCTGAAAGTAGTGGTTCCCTAAGAGATATCAAAATTGTAGATTTTTTATAAACGTTCGATATAGTAGAATATCCCACTACTAAGAAACAAATTTTGTGCTTCGGTGGAAAAATATTTTTGAATTGACTCGAACATAAACCATTGCATATCTCAAAACGGATACAGTGTGACTTAAACCATTATCATACTAACTAGCACACATGATGGTGAGATCGAGCAATATGACCTTGTTATAAATTTTCTTGTGAGGAACGGTGTCCTCAAATTCTAAATAACACTGTTGCCTCACGAATTCAGCATGGTAGCTCAGACAGACTCTTCGGAAATTTAACCTTTTGGATGAGTGTCATCCAGCGAACTGGCGACAACCATTTACATGGTCTTTAACATAATCTCATCCATTCCAAATGATTTTACATGCAATTTGTTTGTATTCAAATTTTGAAAACCCTTTATAGGTGGACTAGTGGCAGTTTTAAACGCAACCCAAACAAATATTTTCCAATTTTATTTCACTTGGACATGAGCAAGCCTACTCGGCTTTGCTCTCTAAGCTTAGGTGCTTATAAATACCCCCAAAAATAACTACAACTTGCAGCATGTGTAAATCACTGATAAACACACACATTTTAATTAATCGCATTTAATGACTTATACACAAAATATCATTTCATTTTGCCCTTCTCCCAAAAACATACAAAACGAAGAATAATTTATAGCTTTTGTTTGAGCAGAACAAAAAAAATCAACTTTATCATGGAAATTTTGCGCACAACACCACACTTACGCTCATGCACATGAAGAAACCATGTCAGGGTATCCTTGACAACACTGCGAGCGGGTTTGTATGCTGCCCCTGTGATGTTGCGGTTCGTTGATGCTATTTTTGTTGTTCGTCCTTTTGTACATGGGAACCCTTCAAGTATGCGGTCAGAAATGTCTGACATATTAATCTAGTGGCGTTTGACGTCCTGCTCTGCTCGGCTCTTCTGTAAATACCTTCCCACCACCACCATGTAAGACTACTAACACAACCCATCCCCCACTTTTTTGGTTTGGGGTGGTGTTGCTCTCTTGTGCCGGTGCTAGCTAGCTGCTGTTGCCGGAGACGTGGCTGTAGCTGTTGCTGTTTCTGCTGCGTTATTTGAGTGACGGTCATGTTATGCTTTAACAAAGTTAACAACCATCAGTCAAATGTTGCAACCGACCGTAAAATAATAAACAGTCACGATAAAGTATTTTTCTCGAACACAACATAATCCAGCAGCAGCAACAACATAATGTTAACTGCATTAAAGCAAATTGAGCGTGTTTTAATAGACGAGTTTTTTAGGATAACATTAAATTTTGCACATGAGTTCTATGTCGAACGGGACAAAACAAACACATGGATTCGTTATTTCTGAAAAATTCTGGAAATTAAGGAAAATTCTATATAAAGTGATATAGTCTGGAATATAAATGTATATTTCCCCATCCATATTGCATATATCGCAATCGTTGATCCGATTTTAAAGTTCCAAACATCGTCTGAATTTAAATCTTTTTTGGTGAATATTGGCAAGTGGCCAATTATAATTAAACTACAACATTCTCCAAGAAATTACATTTATTAAATGTCTTAAACTATTTAAACAATTTAAAAAATTAACTACAAGTAATCATGATCCAAACTACAAACAAATAGTATTAAAAAAAAGAAAAAATTAAATATGATTTTAAACTGTACATTTTCATAAACAAATTAAAATAAGCTACTAAATAAAAATAAGTAATTAAACAAAAATAAATAATTAAATAAAAAACAATTAAGGAAAGGCCAAAGTCGGGCGGGGCCGACTATATAATACCCTACACCACTCCCTCGTATGTATCTCGCTTTGATTACTAAACCCACTTATTTCATGGAAGCAATTTTATGTAGTTCATAAAAATTATACAGTTACTATAAATTCATCTTTAGTCATATTTAACGTATATTGTACAGACAAATACAAATTATGCAGTAGTAATAGGATGAATCGGACCGACATTTCAAAAGGGGCCCATAACAACATTTTGGCCCTGGTCCAAAACATGGGCCTATATATTTCTCATTCACGGTAGGTATTCCTAGTTGAAAAATATCATGATCTGCAAAATTTGATGAAGATACGATGTAAGATGTAGTTTCTAGATCTGTATTATATCAGATTGGGCCCCATTTGGGTTATACCAAAGTATGGACATGTGGGCATCTCCCAAACAAGTAAGGAAAGGCTAAAGACGGACGGACTTTCTATCACATTACAATTCAATTCGGTAAAAATTGAAATCGGGAAGGATTTTTGCATCCTGGGAATGTATGTGTTTGACAAAAAATGATAAATCGGAAAGGACATTTGTATGGGGGTATATTGAAACCTGGAACGATGTGACCCGCTTTCACCATGTCTGTTTATTGGTGAAATATAATATGTAAAATTTGCCCAAAATCGGTTAAACATTCGGGAGCAAAATTTGTATGAGGGCTATATCTAAATCTGAACCGATCTTACCCACTTTCACCATAGGTTTTTTAGTTGGATTATAAGATGTTGTGCCAATTTTAAAGAAAATCGGGTACAATATGAGGATTTTAGAGCGGAAAATGTCAAATCGGGAGCGACATTTGTATGTGGGCTATATCTAAATCTGAACCGATCTTACTCAATTTTTGCATACATGTTTCTAGTTCGATTATAATATGTTCTGCAAAATTTAAAGAAAATCGGGTACAATTTCTAGAGCGGAAAATGTCAAATCGGGAGCGACATATGTATGGCGGCTATATCTAAATCTGAACCGATCTTACCCAATTTTTGCATACGTGTTTCTAGTTCGATTATAAGATGTTCTGCAAAATTTAAAGAAAATCGGGTACAATATGTCGTTTCTAGATCGGAAAATGTCAAACCGGGAGCGACATATGTATGGGGGCTATATCTAAATCTGAACCGATCTTACCCAATTTTTGCATACGTGTTTCTTGTTGGATTATAAGATGTTATGCCAAATTTAAAGAAAATCGGGTACAATATGTAGTTTCTAGAGCGGAAAAAGTGAAATAGAGAGCGACATTCGTATGGGGGCTATATCTAAATCTGAACCGATCTTACCCAATTTCAGCATAGGTGTTTCTAGTTGGATTATAAGATGTTGTACCAAATGTAAAGAAAATCGGGTACAATATATGGTTTCTAAAGTGGAAAATGTCAAATCGGGAGCGACATTTGTATGGGGGCTATATCTAAATCTGAACCGATTTCCTCCAAATTCAATACCGATGGCCATTGCGTTCTTGAGGCGTAAAAATTAAAATGGGACCATTTGTAAGGGCTCTACATTAAAAAGTGGCTCCATATAGACCACTTTCAAAGTAGTTATTCTTAGTTGAAATATGACATGATATGCAAACTTATATCGAGAACTAATTCACGATGTGGGTTCTAGAGTTGTAATAGAGTAGAATGGGGGCCCAATTTGTGTGTGGGTTATACCAAAATATGGACCCATATATTTGACTTTATTAAGATATATTCTTAATTGAAATATAATACAAAATGCAAAATTTGGTAAACTTCCGATGTAAACTGTCAAAGTAGGTATTCTTAGTATGAAATATGAATATAATCTGCAAAATTTGAAAAACTTCCGATGTAAAATGTGGGCCCTAGAGAGATAATAATTCAAATGGGGCCCACTAGTAAGGGCGCTACATTAAAAAGTGGGCCTTTATAGATCGCTTTCAAAGTAGGTATTCTTTATTGAAATATAACATGATCTTCAATATTTTATCAAGATCCAATGTAAGATGTGGGTTCTAGAGCGATAATAGTGTAAACTGGGGGCCCATTTGTATGGGGACTATACCAAAACATTGACCTATATAGCTGGCTTTCAAAATACTTGTTTCTAGTATAAATGTAACATTGTGTGGAAAATTTGATCAAGATCCGATGCAAAATGAAAATGCACATTTTACATCAGCAGTAATATTGTAAATCGGATGTGCATTTGTATGAGGGCTATATCAAAACATAGACCCATGTGGTCCACTTTCATGACAATCGGACCACAATTGCGACCTGTAGAGTGCGAACAAGCTTAGATGGACAGCAGACGGATGGACGGACAGACAGACATCGTTAAATCGATTCAGTTTGTGATTCTAAGCCGATCCGTATACTTAAAGGTGGGACTAGCGCGATTATTTCTTGGTGTTACAAACATTTGGCGCGAAACTAACTTATAATACCCTAGACCACGAAGTGGTGTAGGGTATAACAAGTAAGGAAAGGCTAAAGTCGGGCGGGGCCGACTATATGATACACTTCACTTTCTATCCGAATACAATTCAATTCGGTAAAAAAGTGAAAACGGGAAGATTTTTTGTATGTATCCTAATCACAAACTAATATTACCTGGTCCAATTTGTCAAATCGAGAGGAATATTTGTATCGGGGCTATATCCAAACATGGAATGAAGTGACTAACTTTCACAATAAGTTTTTTCAGTTCAAGTAAACGTGTCATTTCGAAGAAATTAGGTGAAAATACGTGGTTTCTGGGGTGGAAAATGTCAATCCGGGAGCGAAATTTGTATGGGAGCTATATGTAAATCTGAAGCGATCTAACACATTTTCACCGCAGGTGTTTCCAGTTGAAATATAAGATGTTTTGCCAATTTTGAAGAAAATCTGTTTAAATATGTGGATTTTAGAGCGGAAAAATTTGGGAGCGAAATTTGTATGGGGTCTATATATAAATCCGAACCGATCTGACACATTTTCGCCATGGGTGTTTCTAATGGAAACATACGATATTTAGCCAAATTTTATGAAGATCTGTTAAAATATGTGGTTTCTAGAGTAGAAAAAGTCAATCCGGAAGCGAAATTTGTATGAGAGCTATATGTAAATCTGAACCGATCTAACACATTTTCACCACAGGTGTTTCCAGTTGAAATATAAGATGTTTTGCCAATTTTGAATAAAATCTGTTAAAATATGTGGATTTTAGAGCGGAAAAATGAAAATGAATGGGCCAGATCATTTTCACCATGGGTATTTCTAGTTGAAATATAAGATATTTTGTAAGATTTGAAGAAGATCTGTTAAAATATGTGGTTTATTGAGCCGAAAAAGTGAAATCAGGAGTGAAATTTGTGAGGGAGCTATATATAAATCTGAACCGATCTGACCTATATTCAGCATGGGTGTTTCTTGTGGAAGTATAAGATGTTTTGCCAAATCTGAAGACAATCTGATACAATATGTGGTTTCTAGAGCGGAAATAGTCAAATAGGGAGCGAAGTTTTTATGGGAGATATATATATATATATAGATCTGAACCAATCTAGCACATTTTCACCACAGGTGTTTCTATTTGAAATATATGGTGTTTTGCCAATTTTGAAGAAAATCTGTTGTAATATGTGGTATCTAGAGTGAAAAGAGTCAAATCGGGAGTGAAATTCGTATGGGGGCTATATCTAAATCTGAGCCGATTTTCTTCAAATTAAATAGCGTTCGTCCTTGTCCCGGAAAACTTCGTTGTGCAAAGTTTCATTTGGTTCTGGCTACAATTGCGACCTGAATCGTGATTACAAGAATAGATGGACAGACAGACTGACATTGCTAAATCGATTTAAAAAGTGATTCTAAAACTATCGGTATAATTAACAATGGGTCTATCTCTCTTCCTTTTTGGTGTTACAAACAAATGCACAAAGACATAATACTCTCGTGGAGTGTATAATGAATAAATGATAAAAAATAATAAATTAGAATTTCTAAGTTCCCAATGAATCGCCGGACAATAATAATAAATTGACGAAGGTCTTTAAAGAAATGCTGCATTGGACATATTTCCAAAATAATAATAATAGAAGAAGTTGTTTTAAGAATGACCACTCGAATTTTATATTATACAATTTTAAAGTAAAAAGAGACACAAAATACTGCACAAACACCTGTATTAAGAATATTGTATATTAGAATATCATTACAATATTTCTATTACTACTCCTAATAGAATCTATGTAGTTAACTGTAAGTGTTGAAGGATCTTATTGCGCCATGTCGCATATGACATATTAAAAGTCCTTAAATTAACAGGTAGTTTGTCTAAAACACTGGCTACTCTAACTTGGAATTTTTCTGTTATCCCGACTTAAAGAAAAAATCCCTATTGTACCCGATTTTCTTTAAATTTGGCACAACTTACTCGTTTTCAGCACAGGTGTTTTTAGTAGGATTATAAGATATCCTACTTAAAACACCTGTGCTGAAAACGAGTAAGATCGGTTCAGATTTAGATTGTTTCTGTAAACCACTTACTGCTGTAATCATTAGAAGTATTATAGTTATCTTTTAATACGTTAAGAGTGGCCTCAAGAAACCCAACGGATTGATCTTCTATTTTTTATCAATTCCAAAAATATATTACAACACTGACATTAAAAATCCCAGTGAAAGCCAAGCTCAACAAGGAGAAAGCTCACGCAAACGCGTAATTTAATGTGAAGTAATTATTGTACGATTATATAACTCTTACATCGTTTGTTTATAACATTTTGCTTCCCCAGTTACCAGGGAGAACCAATTATTTAATATTTTCTAAAGTAAGTTTCATTCAATTTGAAAAAAGTTTAATTTCATTTGAAAAAGGTTTAATTTTATTTGGAAAATGTTTCACTTCATCTGAACAAGGTTTCATTATATTTGAAAAATGTTTCGTTTAATGTGAAAATAGGTCCATTTAATCTTGAAACGCTGTGTACAACTATACGAATGTGTAATATTACATATTCTCAATAAATATAGCTCATACGCCACCAATATGCAATGTGTACGATTTATAACACCTCCTCCATTCAATTTGAAATGAAAATACATAGTTTTATTACTGTCGATAAGTGTTTAACGCATCGATATAAATTCGTTTCGAAATACTTCAAGCATTGTTTGGCATTACTTGCGTCATAAATTCCCAAAACTTTCAAATTGAAAGCAGTGTTAGTCAGTCTAACACATTTTACGAGTTAACGCCTGTACACGTGCCTTTTCTTTGCGAATGAAACCATGAAACAATTGAACACTGCAAACATAGCAGTTTATGATTATTGAAACAGATGGCCTAGCCGCATGCATCAGACCAGAATAGAATGAATGTCTAGTAACGTATAAAAACATGCTGGCGACTTAGAAACCCCAGTTGAGTTTGAAGCAACGACTGAGAAAATATGTCAAGAAGCACCCAAAGCTGTCTAGTTGCAATAATAATTTGCACTGCGGTTGTCTCTGCTAAAATTGCCAGCACACGTATTACTGGAGGCACCGTCACCACCATAGACAAAGTGCCCTACTTGATGCAGTTGCGAGATGACTATGGAGACGTTTTCTGTGGAGGAACTTTAGTATCACCTGACTACGTTATTACAGCTGCCCATTGTTTCGGTGAGTATGACTACACAAAGACCACAGTTGTTGGAGGTGCCAGCAGAATGAGTGAAGAGGGCGTCCAGCGTAAAATCGCCAGTGTCACCATACATCCAGAGTACGATCTGTATACTAAGCATTCGGATGCTGCTGTCATTAAATTGGATAGGCCCATGTCTGGCAAGGACATTGTATCGATATCATTGTGTCGACAACCTCTGAAAGAGAGAGACCTCGTGCAGGTATCCGGATGGGGTCGCTCAGGTTTCTATGAAAATTGGGATCGGCAATTGCGCACGGTGAGATTCCCGGTAACATCGCAAAAGGCGTGTCGGGATGAATTTGGAAGTTTGGTGGAGAAGAATATGTTCTGTGCTTCGGGATTGGAGGCCAAGGGCATCTGCTTCGGAGACTCAGGCGGTCCTGCTGTGTATGGAGGAGAATTGTGTGGTATCGTGGCGATGGCATACAGATGCGGTGAAGTCGGATATTCGTCGGGATTTACCGATGTCTTCGCCTTGCGTCCCTTTTTGGAAAATGCCATGAGAGAATAATAATTAATTGAAGTAAGGAAGACAAAGAACGAACTGGAAATATATTTATGCTATATCATAAAATTACAAAAACAATAAAACCTTCTTCCAAATACAATAAAATCTTATCATTTGTTATTTATCCATCATCTATATATATAAACAAGTAAGGAAAGGAAAAAGTCGGGCGGGGCCGACTATATGATACACTCCACTTTCCAACCGAATACAATTCAACTCGGTAAAAAAGTGAAAACGGGAAGAATTTTTGTATGTTTCCTAATCATAGGCTAATATGACCTGGTCAAATCGACAAGAATATTTGTATCGGGGCTATATCCAAACATGGAAAAATGTGACAAACTTTCACAATAAGTTCTTCCAATTCAAATATAACGTGTTATGCTCACTTTGAAGAAATTCGGTGAAAATTCGTGGTTTCTGGGCGGAAAAAGTTAAATCGGGAGCGAAATTTGTATGGGAGCTATATATAAATCTGAATCGATCTAACACATTTTTTCCGCAGGTGTTTCTAGTTGAAATATAAGATGTTTTGCCAATTTTGAAGAAAATCTGTTGTAATAAGCGGTATCTAGAGTGAAAAGAGTCAAATCTGGAGTGAAATTCGTATGGGAGCTATATATAAATCTGAATCGATCTAACACATTTTTTCCGCAGATGTTTCTAGTTGAAATATAAGACGTTTTGCCAATTTTGAAGAAAATCTGTTGTAATAAGCGGTATCTAGAGTGAAAAGAGTCAAATCTGGAGCGAAATTCGTATGGGAGCTATATATAAATCTGAACCGATCTAACACATTCGTACCGCAAGTGTTTCTAGTTGAAATATAAGATGTTTGGCCAATTTTGAAGAAAATCTGTTGTAATATGCGGTATCTAGAGTGAAATCGGGAGTGAAATTCGTATGGGAGCTATATGTAAATCTGAACCGATCTGACCCATTTTCACAATGGGTGTTTCTAGGACAATTATAATATATTTCGCCTAATTTGAAGAGGATCTGTTAAAATATGTGGTTTCTAGAGCGGAAAAAGTCAAATCGGGAGCGAAATTTGTATGGGAGCTATATATAAATCTGAACCGATCTGACCTATTTTCACCATAGGTGTTCCTAGTTTAAATATAAGATGTTTTACCAAATCTGAAGAAAATCTGTTGTAATATGTGGTATCTAGAGTGAAAAGAGTCAAATCGGGAGTGAAATTTGTATGTGAGCTATATATAAATCTGAACCGATGTGACCCATTTTTACCACAGGTGTTTCTAGTTGAAATATAAGATGTTTTGCCAATTTTGAAGAAAATCTGTTGTTATATGTGGTTTCTAGAGCGGAAAAAGTCAAATCGGGAGCGAAATTTGTATGGGAGCTATATATAAATCTGAACCGATGTGACCCATTTTTACAACAGATGTTTCTAGTTGAAATATAAGATGTTTTGCCAATTTTGAAGAAAATCTGTTGTTATATGTGGTATCTAGAGTGAAAAGAGTCAAATCGGGAATGAAATTCGTATGGGGGCTATATCTAAATCTGAACCGATCTGACCTATTTTCACCATAGGTGTTCCTAGTTTAAATATAAGATGTTTTGCCAAATCTGAAGACAATCTGATACAATATGTGTTTTCTAGAGCGGCAAAAGTCAAATCGGGAGCGAAATTGGTATGGGAGCTATATATAAATCTGAACCGATGTGACACATTTTTACCACAGATGTTTCTAGTTGAAATATAAGATGTTTTGCCAATTTTGAAGAAAATCTGTTGTTATATGTGGTATCTAGAGTGAGAAGAGTCAAATCGGGAGTGAAATTCGTATGATGGCTATATCTAAATCTGAACCGATTTTCTTCAAATTAAATAGCGTTCGTTCTCATCCCGAAAAACTTCGTTGTGCAAAGTTTCATTTGGTTCTGTCTACAATTGCGACCTGTATCGTGATTACAAGAATAGATGGACGGACAGACAGACAGACAGACGGACGGACATTGCTAAATCGATTCAAAAGTGATTCTAAGTCGATCGGTATAATTAACAATGGGTCTATCTCTCTTCCTTTTGGGTGTTACAAACATATGCACAAAGACATAATACTCTCGTGGAGTGTATAAAGAGTTGCGTTACTGGCTGACTTATCATCGACCAGCGTCCAAACCAGGATCATGAAATTCCCAAATATGAAGTAGACGAGGGGGTAAAAAGGGACAAAAAGGGATAAACTTCAAATCTTCGTCCTGGCTAAACGGCAGCAGCTAAAAACATAATATTCGGTGTGTTCCTCAGCTACAACTAGGGATTTTTCGAAATTTGTACTTTTATGGTAGGAAAGAGACAAAAAGGGATAAAAATGGTACCAATTTAAGTATTGCAGCTATATTCATGAAAATCGGTATTTACATTTCTCTGACAACATAGACTAGCAACATAAATGGATTTTTCGAAAATTGTACTTTTAAGGGGCGAGCGGGACAAAAAGGGATACAAATAGTACCAACTAAAGTATTACAACTAGAGTTGTGAAATTTTGTATATAAATTCCTCTGGCGCAGTAAAATTGGATTTATCAAAATTAGTAAAATTAAGTGTTACCCGGGGTAAAAATGGTACCAATTTAAGTATTGTAGCTATAGTCGTGGAATTTGATGTGTAAATTCCTGTGATAACGTAGAAGCGCTAATCTAATTGGATTTTCCGAAATTTGTACTTATAAGGGGTGAGCGAAGCGCAAAATAAATACAGTTTTGTACTTTTACGGGATGAGCGGCACAAAAAGGGATAAGAAATGGTAACAACTAAAGTATTGGAGCTAGAATCGTGAAATTTGATATGTAAATTCCTCTGACCATGTAGAAGCGCAGTATAATTAGATTTTTCAAAATTTTGTAATTTTAAGGGTTGCCCGGGACAATAAGGGATACAAATGGTGTGCAGCCCTTTAATTGCGTAAATTTGTACTTATAAGGAGGATGCGGGACGACAAGGTATAAACGTGGTACCAAATAAAGTACATGTTTTTAGGGGAAGCAAAAACACATGTTGTGATTTGTATACCCTACAGCACTTCGTGGACTAGGGTATTATAAGTTAGTTTCGCGCCAAATGTTTGTAGCACCAAGAAATAATCGAGCTAGACCCACCTTTAAGTATACCGATCGGCTTAGAATCACCAGCTGAGTCGATTTAACGATGTCTGTCTGTCCGTCCGTCTGCTGTCCATCTAAGCTTGTTCGCACTGTACAGGTCGCAATTGTTGTCCGATTTTCATGAAACTTGGCAGAAGTTATTTTTTCTGGCCAAGGACCATCGGTATTGAATTTGGAGGAAATCGGTTCAGATTTAGATATAGCCCCCATACAAATGTCGCTCCCGATTTGACTTTTTCCGCCCTATAAAGTACATATAGTGCCCGATTTTGGCTTAACACCTTATAATCAAACTAAAAACAAATATGCTGAAAGTGAGTAAGATCGGTTCAGATTTAGATATAGCCCCTATACAAATGTCGCTCACACATTTTCCGCTTTAGAAAACACACATTTTACCCGATTTTCTTTAAATTTGGTACAACATCTTATAATCCAACTAGGAACACCTATGCAGAATTTGGGTAAGATCGGTTCAGATTTAGATATAGTCCCTATACAAATGTCGCTCCCTATTTCACTTTTTCCGCTTTAGAAAGCACATATTGTACCTGATTTTCTTTAAAATTGGCACAACATTTTATAATCGAGCTAGAAGCACCTATGGTGAAAGTGGATAAGATCGGTTCAGATTTAGATATAGCCCCCATACAAATGTCGCTCCCGATTTGACTTTTTCGGCTTTAGAAACCACATATTTTACCAGATTTTCTTTAAATTGGGTACAACACCTTATAATCCAACTAGAAACACATATGCAGAAATTGGGAAAGATCGGTTCAGATTTAGATATAACCCCAATCAAATGTGGCTCCCGATTTTACTTTTTCCGTTTTAGAAACCACATGTTTTACCCGACCGGGTCACATCGTTCCAGGTTTCAATATACCCGCATACAAATGTCCTTTATACATACATTTACATGATGCAAAAATCCTTCCCGATTTCACTTTTTTTCCGAATTTAATTGTAATGAGATAGAAAGTCCGCCCGTCTTTAGCCTTACCTTACTTGTTTGGGAGATGCGCATATGTCCATACTTTGGTATAACCCAAATGGGGCCCCATTCTGATCTATTACAGCTCTAGAAACTACATCTTACATCGTATCTTCATCAAATTTTGCAGATCGTGATTTTTTTCAACTAGGAATACCTACCGTGAATGAGAAGTGTTTTGGACCAGCCCCAAAATGTTGTTATAGGCCCCCTTTTGAAATGTCGGTCCATATTACCATATTCGTTAAATATGACTAAAGATAAATTTATAGTAACTGTATAATTTATATGAACTACATAAAATTGCTCCCTTGAAATACCTGGGTTTACTAATCAAAGCGAGGTACATACGCAGGGAGTGGTGTAGGGTATTATATAGTCGACCCCGCCCGACTTTAGCCTTTCCTTACTTGTTCAAAATGTGTACTTTTTAGGAAAGAGGTGCAAAAAACTTATTAAATAGACGGCTGCATGTAGAAATATCAGATCTACGATATAAAAGGCTCTGTGGTTGTAATTTTTGGTTCAAAACTGGGTAGAAAATGATACATACGATGGGAGTTCAGCTAAAATAGTACACAACGACAAGCCCATTCCTTTGACTGTGTATGAGTGCTATCTAATAAGAGGTTTCCAAATTACTACTTTAGATTTATCTATTCTACCAAAAGAAAATAAAGTAAATACTATCCAAAAACAGAGACGGATAAAACCAATAACAAATATCTTTTTTTTTCGCTTGCGAAGCAGCAGGTATTGTTAGTTTATACATAAAAAAGTTCTAAAGATTTTGAAAATTTAGGCTCAAGACTTTATTAAGAGGTCAAAATATCGAATAATGAAAATTATCCATTATTATAAAATATAAATTAATATATTATTTAAACATTCAACAAAAGTAAAAAGAGATCATTCTGTCTCATGTATTTATTTATAAAACAAAGAAGAAGCGAACGATGGTTTACGATGTCGTTTATTACAAGAATAGTCGTACAAGAATATGTCTTATTTGTTGTCTGATGAAATATGTCTATTGTTTTGGTAGCGTCCATTCAAAAAAATACTAAATAAGTTCCAATGAAACTTTTTTGATATTCAAAACTATTTGAATTTGAATCTTCGACTTGCCAAAACTTTGTGCACAATTTCAGAACGCAACTGATACTTTCTACTCTATAGAAAAAACTTTCTGTTCTGAATTTATGAGATTTTAATTTAAACTAGTAAATCAAAAAAAAATCTTTTTTCAAATCCATGCTTTATGCAAGCAGAATTCTATTGGGCCTAGAAATTCTTTTTTAGTTATCTTTTGTAGAAGGAAAAATTACTGTTACGTTAATAAATAATAATAAAAATAATAATAATAATAATAAATAAAAAAATATTTAAAAACGTAACAGTAATTTTTCCTTCTACAAAAGATAACTAAAAAAGAATTTCTAGGCCCAATAGAATTCTGCTTGCATAAAGCATGGATTTGAAAAAAGAATTTTTTTTGATTTACTAGTTATAACCTTTCTTTACTGTTGTGCTAAGAAAATCCACAGAAAACGTGTAATTTTACAAAGTTCGAATCAAAATTGCGCCTTTCAAATCCCGCCCATTTGCATATTGTCTAAGCAGGTTACACCCAAATAAACGCACACAACAATATAGGAAGATCGTTGTAGAATATACTTAAAAAACTGGTTTTAATTTCGTATGGGAAGGGTCACGGCCACTTTCCGCCCATCTCGGTGTCGAAATACTCTAAAACCGGTTTTAATTTCAGATGGGAAGTGTCACGTCCACTTTCCGCCCATCTTTGCACAACTATTTACACTGGATCAACTCACACAAAATTTCAGCACTCTAGGTCTATGACACCTACTGACCATATTCGATTATATGTTTTAACTTCGTATGTGAGGTACCACGCCCACTTTCCCAATACCGTCCATTTCTGGCACAACTACGCAGGTTTATGCTAGATGCACTTACACAAAATTACAGTAGGTGTAATTTTGGTTTTAACTTCATATGGGAGGTGCCACGCCCACTTTTGCATTACCGCCCATTTTAGGCGCAACTACGCACATTGATGCTAGATGCACTTACACAAAATTTGAGCATTCTAGGTGTCATAGAACTGACAATATTCAATAATAGGTTTTAACTTTGTATGGGAGGTGCCACGCCCCTTTGTCCAATTGGTCAAAATTTTCCATTTCCTTGTATTGTCATCGAAAATGATTAAGTGTGCAAAATTTGAGCAAAATTGGTTGAGAAAAAAGCTTTCAAAAATTGATTTCAAATTTTGTGGCACACAAACATATATGGAAAGTAACCTTATATAAAGCATGGAAAAAAGATCCTAATAGATCTGATAGATGCTAATCCCATATGTTAGAAAACTTAACCTCTCTTTTCCCAAATCATAAAATACATATGTCAATAGATCGGATGACTACCGATATTATTCGTGTTGTGAAAAATTAATCCCATAAAAGGACATTAGAAACACGTTAAACATTCAATCTATATGTCCTCATACCTCCACTGACATAGCTATCAATAAGACGTTATTTATTGACTGAGTTTTTCTTCTTTTGCCTTCAGCTTCCTACATTCCCATTTGTTTTATTACATTCATGTGCACACATAGTCCACGTAGACATTTATGGTATGAAATGTGTAAGACGTGCATAATATTTTCCTTTTATAACTTCATAAATATTTTATAATATTTGCACACATGCATCCTCTGCGATATATTCATATGTATCTTTCTTTCTTCGTTCTCATGGCGGCGGCCTCCGCACCACCATCTTTCTATTCGCTTCAGTTCCACCCCCTATAAAATTTAAAACCAATAAAGGGTTATCAAAGAAGTGCAATCAAAAATTTAAAACCCTAAAAATTTCAAAATTTTAAAATTTAAAAATTTTAGTTTTTTCGTTTGCATTTTTTTGGTCTGTAATCAATATTTGATTTGAACTGGGATATTGTGCTGGCTCAAGACCATTTTGCTTCTATATTTAATAGAATGCAAATATATTTACAAATGGCATGGTGACATTTATTACTTGGCTGCAGACTACCACTATCATGATTTCCACCCTGTCTAATGGTTTCGTTCAGGTGGCTTCGCAGCTACTTTTCGACATCAAACGCGGCCTCTATAAGGAGATGATTCTCACAAACGAACGAGAAGCACAACTCAGTTGCCGAATTTGCGTTTAAAAAATCGCACCAAGTAATAAAGCACACATGCCATCTTACAAGCATCTCATTGAGTTGCATATGTAAGTATGTGTATATGCAGGCATAGTTACCCAGCAAATTTAAAAATTTAAAAATTTAAAAATTTAAAAATTTAAAAATTTAAAAATTTAAAAATTTAAAAATTTAAAAATTTAAAAATTTAAAAATTTAAAAATTTAAAAATTTAAAAATTTAAAAATTTAAAAATTTAAAAATTTAAAAATTTAAAAATTTAAAAATTTAAAAATTTAAAAATTTAAAAATTTAAAAATTTAAAAATTTAAAAATTTAAAAATTTAAAAATTTAAAAATTTAAAAATTTAAAAATTTAAAAATTTAAAAATTTAAAAATTAAAAAATTAAAAAAATTTAAAAATTTAAAAATTTAAAAATTTAAAAATTTAAAAATTTAAAAATTTAAAAATTTAAAAATTTAAAAATTTAAAAATTTAAAAATTTAAAAATTTAAAAATTTAAAAATTTAAAAATTAAAAAATTAAAAAATTAAAAAATTAAAAAATTAAAAAATTAAAAAATTAAAAATTTAAAAATTTAAAAATTTAAAAATTTAAAAATTTAAAAATTTAAAAATTTAAAAATTTAAAAATTTAAAAATTTAAAAATTTAAAAATTTAAAAATTTAAAAATTTAAAAATTTAAAAATTTAAAAATTTAAAAATTTAAAAATTTAAAAATTTAAAAATTTAAAAATTTAAAAATTTAAAAATTTAAAAATTTAAAAATTTAAAAATTTAAAAATTTAAAAATTTAAAAATTTAAAAATTTAAAAATTTAAAAATTTAAAAATTTAAAAATTTAAAAATTTAAAAATTTAAAAATTTAAAAATTTAAAAATTTAAAAATTTAAAAATTTAAAAATTTAAAAATTTAAAAATTTAAAAATTCAAAAATTTAAAAATTCAAAAATTCAAAAATTTAAAAATTTAAAAATTTAAAAATTTAAAAATTTAAAAATTAAAAAATTAAAAAAATTAAAAAAATTAAAAAAATTTAAAAATTTAAAAATTTAAAAATTTAAAAATTTAAAAATTTAAAAATTTAAAAATTTAAAAATTTAAAAATTTAAAAATTTAAAAATTTAAAAATTTAAAAATTTAAAAATTTAAAAATTTAAAAATTTAAAAATTTAAAAATTTAAAAATTTAAAAATTTAAAAATTTAAAAATTTAAAAATTTAAAAATTTAAAAATTTAAAAATTTAAAAATTTAAAAATTTAAAAATTTAAAAATTTAAAAATTTAAAAATTTAAAAATTTAAAAATTTAAAAATTTAAAAATTTAAAAATTTAAAAATTTAAAAATTTAAAAATTTAAAAATTTAAAAATTTAAAAATTTAAAAATTTAAAAATTTAAAAATTTAAAAATTTAAAAATTTAAAAATTTAAAAATTTAAAAATTTAAAAATTTAAAAATTTAAAAATTTAAAAATTTAAAAATTTAAAAATTTAAAAATTTAAAAATTTAAAAATTTAAAAATTTAAAAATTTAAAAATTTAAAAATTTAAAAATTTAAAAATTTAAAAATTTAAAAATTTAAAAATTTAAAAATTTAAAAATTTAAAAATTTAAAAATTTAAAAATTTAAAAATTTAAAAATTTAAAAATTTAAAAATTTAAAAATTTAAAAATTTAAAAATTTAAAAATTTAAAAATTTAAAAATTTAAAAATTTAAAAATTTAAAAATTTAAAAATTTAAAAATTTAAAAATTTAAAAATTTAAAAATTTAAAAATTTAAAAATTTAAAAATTTAAAAATTTAAAAATTTAAAAATTTAAAAATTTAAAAATTTAAAATGTTTAAAAGATTAAAATGTTTAAGTAGTACCTCACTTCATTTCATCTGTTTGGTTTTTTATTATTTGGAGTACGACTTAAACATGTTGTTGCTTGAACATAGCAACAACAAAACACTGTGCATTTTTCGCGAATTGCTATTACACAAGAGAAGAAGTGTGGACATTTGTTTGATTTCGGTAACTACTGACTGGTATTTTCGGGTGTGTATGTAAGTTCGAAGCAGTTCTCATTTAATTGAGTTTGCGGGGCACATATGCAGAACCGAAAATCACCGGAGTAGTTGTTGCATTGCACTGGACATCCTTTGAAACGATCGTCTGGCCTGCTAGCATCCGAACTAGAGATGGGCGCGTGAGTGATTTTTGACTCACGTTCACGCACGCTCACGAAGGAAAAAAATTGAATCACGCACGCTCACGCACGAAGAATTTTTCTCTACTCACGTTCACGCACGCTCACGTGAGTAAAAATAATTTTGCTCACGATCACGCGTGATTCACGCGTGAATCACGTGATTCACGTAAATCACGCAAATAATTTCCATAAAGAATATTTTTCTATTCTTTTTTAAGAAATTAAAAATATATTAAATTAACTATGGTTAAGAAGTATATACCCAGCAAAAAGCACTTAAAGATGCGTGTCCTTTATTTTGAAAGGCTTAAAAGTTATTATAAAGTAGTTGCAAAGGAACCACTTTTTCACTAGCTTCCATTTCTATTTCAAAAAATCCGCCGCTATCCGGCACTCTAACCATCTCAGCTATCCTCTGGTGTGAGTGCTGAATAACTAATGCAAATCATTGTGTTCGTTAGAACAGACAATAGGAAACTCAACAAAATATTTATTTAGAATGAATTAATATATAACGCAAATTAATATTAAATTAAATTAGCATTAAATAAATTAAGACTACTTAATATTACTAATATTATGTAGTATTAATACTAATAAAAAATTAAATATTTGAAGTACATTAATAAAGCAATAAATCTGTATTTTTTAAAGCAAATATTTTAAATAGTTAAAATTTACAAAATTGCACATGTTTATTTAAAAAAGTAATAAAAAAAAACAAAAACGTTTTTTTTCCCGAGCCACGCATCGAACCCGAGACCTTCTGGGTGCAAAGCGGACACCTTACCTCTGTGCCCCCATACTAAAAATTCATTCCCATTCATTATTCGTTAAAATTTTACGGTATATTAACATATTATCAATTTTTTTGAAGTTGTTTAAAAGAACTCCTCAAAAGCGGGAAAATGTGCATTTAGATTTTGAGATTAGATTAAAATGTGCTTCCTGCGGAAGTACTTCCAATTTTTTTGCTGGGTATATATATATTTAAAAAATATATAAATATTCCCAAAGTCATAAAGCTTCCTGCGGAAGTACTTCCATTTTTTGCTGGTTATATATATATTTAAAAAATATATAAATATTCCTAAAGTTCCCATTCCACGAAAAAGTATTTAATTTGATTTTGTTCGCGCGCATGTATTATAGTTACAACCTATGTATACACGTAAATCTAATTGAAAATACTCAACTAACAATGAAAATATATTAGGGTAAAGACGGGCGAAATAAATAATAAAATGAGAGAAAACTAATAATAAATATGTGCGAATAACGCAAAAATCACGTGACTCACGCAGAAATAAGACTCACGCACATTCACGTACGAACATTTTTTCGTTCCTCACGTTCACGCACGCTCACGTGAGTAAAATAAATTTTTCTCACGATCACGCGTGATTCACGCGTGAATCACGTGAGTCACGCCCATCTCTAATCCGAACCAAATAAATGTCACACACTTCTTTTAAAACACTTTGTTTTCTGTCTAAGAAATAAAAAAAAGATCTCGAACCTGAGCAAGTAGTTACACCAAAACAATGAAAAGAAAAGACAAAACAGACAAGACAAATATTAGATTAGCAAACTTTATAATAACTAATAATAAAAATCGAATATATAAATAAAACAAAAAATAAAAAGCTTTTACCACAAAAAGTTTGTCCGTCGGCTAAATAGCTTAAGGTAGTTGACAAAATTTATTATTAACAAATATAAAAAATAGGAAGAAGAAGGACGTTTAAAGTTTAGTAGTCCAGAACCAAAGTTCAGTAACAAGTGGCTTCAAATTAAGATTATAACTAGAGAATCTGCTATGATTTTACTTTTTATGTGATTTGACGAGTTGAAAATCAAAATTTGGATTCTACTGTACCAATAGAGCGCTAGTTACACATCAATTACTGACTTCCCCTAACTAATAAAATTTTTGATGAAAATAAGAAAATTAGAAAAATAACATATAACAGTAATTTCATAACCCGTTTACATATTTCCATCAGTTTTCATTTCTGAAGCATTCATTCATTCATTCAAACATATTTACATGGATGTTGGAATGCATTTTCCAAACATTTACAACGTACGGACGAGTGACGGTGAGCATACTATTATTATATATACTCCTCTCTCTATGCATGTATGTATATGAAAATGTGGTTTTATTTTTTCGCATTTGCTCATCATTTTTATTCGCGTTTTTCTCGCTCCTTCATTTCTATGCGGTGCATCCAATAACATTTGTTTTATGCTAAGTTCAGCTAAATGGCTTATTGCCACATATTTCGCGGTTTGCGTAAAATATTCATACATCATTTTTGTTCGCCGCAACTACGTATATCCCCACCGAAGAGCACGGTGGGTTTCCAAAGGCCGTTGGGAAATATTTCAAACAAAGCCAGCACTATGGCCACGGCCCCCCAACTGTCAACCCATCAGCCACTAGGGCTCTCTAGGGTGGGCACTGGTGGTGGCGGTTAGAATAAACATTACAAATGTACTATTTTGAAAAAGTACCTTGAAAATAATATTTTCATTGCTGGTTTGTTTTTTTTTGTTCGGTGTATTTGTGTTTCCGTTTCTCCAATGTTTCATTTTATAGTTTTTGTGATAAATGACATATGTAAAGTTAAAATATTGCATATGGCTTCTAAATGGACTTGGAAATACATTTTTCAGGGTGAAATGTTATAAATTGAAAGTGGAAACAACGAGAAAGAACATAAATTAAACTTAAACAAAGTAATACAGTTGGTCAAATAGTTTCGTGAATATTCGTAATTTAAACATTGAAGGACAATGAAGGTTTAGGAATCTCGAATTAGAATAGGAAAATGTGCAAGGGATTAATATTAATAAATATTCTCCTAGCCTATCACAGTGGTCTGAAGTGTCATGCATAAAAATCACTTTATTCATGCCTCTAGCGAAATTTTTGTTTGACTACAAGTTAAACTTCCCCATGCGAAAGGTTTTGGATTGATCTTTTGTTCGGTGAAAATTGAATATGCTTCTTTCACTTGGAGTTCGAATGCATCAGTACATATAAATCGTGCATATATAAATTGAGAATGTTCACAAAAACTTTATGAAGTTTGTTCTAAACTCATTAAATTTTTCAGCTTAAAAAACCAACGAATTCTAAAAGCATGGCCGTAAAGTCAGAGTCTGCGCATTTTACTGAAGTTGGATTTGAATAAAATGTCTGACTTCGACTACGGGTAAATGTTTTTTACACTTTTTAAAATTAAAGTTGTTCCATTACTGGAAACGAATTATTTTGAAAATGAAAAGATTTATAAATTTTTAAACATGCGGCCGATGTACGATCAGAATTAGGAGACGCGTTTGCCATTGTTCAAAAATTTAAAATCCATTTAAAAATTGATCAATTAAATTGAATTATGTCAATTTATTTAAGAAATATTTTATTTATAAAACATAAAAAACAAATTATACTTTGCGTTTTTTCATAGTGTCAACTGAAATGTTTTCGTATTTTGTAGGAAGATTTTTAAATTTCTTAAAAACTTTTTTTAGCTCAAATTTTTTAAAAACTGTTTGAAAAATTTGATTCTGAAAATCCATCAAAGGAAAGAACAAGAAAAAGGTACTATTTCACTATTTATTACTATTGTGTTCTCAAACGTCTATTAAGTCAGAAAAAAGTTGGACAAAAATTACATGGTAAAACACATTTTTTAGCTCACAGACCCAGCAAAAACTCTCATTACCAAGTAATGTGGGGAATAAGGCAAAACCAAAAACCTTCACTACTTATTTTTCGGATCCATTTTCAATTATTTTTATAAAGGGATTGTAAAAAAGTAAGTACTTCCACGCACGCTAACAAAAAGTTAAGAAATAAGTATTTCCACGCACGATTACAAAATGTTAATATATATAAGTACTGGTTGGTAAGTATGTTGTTAGGCGTTGTTGTGTGTTGGTGGTTTGAACATACAGAAAAACATTTCTAGCAACTTCAACTTATTGCAACTTCGTTATAAAGAGTGATTTTTTTGAGGTTAGGATTTTCATGCATTAGTATTTGACAGATCACGTGGGATTTCAGACATGGTGTCAAAGAGAAAGATGCTCAGTATGCTTTGACATTTCATCATGAATAGACTTACTAACGAGCAACGCTTGCAAATCATTGAATTTTATTACCAAATTCAGTGTTCGGTTCGAAATTTTTTATCGACAAATTTTGTTCAGCGATGAGGCTCATTTCTGGTTGAATGGCTATGTAAATAAACAAAATTGCCGCATTTGGAGTGAAGAGCAACCAGAAGCCGTTCAAGAACTGCCCATGCATCCCGAAAAATGCACTGTTTGGTGTGGTTTGTACGCTGGTGGAATCATTGGACCGTATTTTTTCAAAGATGCTGTTGGACGCAACGTTACGGTGAATGGCGATCGCTATCGTTCGATGCTAACAAACTTTTTGTTGCCAAAAATGGAAGAACTGAACTTGGTTGACATGTGGTTTCAACAAGATGGCGCTACATGCCACACAGCTCGCGATTCTATGGCCATTTTGAGGGAAAACTTCGGAGAACAATTCATCTCAAGAAATGGACCGGTAAGTTGGCCACCAAGATCATGCGATTTGACGCCTTTAGACTATTTTTTGTGGGGCTACGTCAAGTCTAAAGTCTACAGAAATAAGCCAGCAACTATTCCAGCTTTGGAAGACAACATTTCCGAAGAAATTCGGGCAATTCCGGCCGAAATGCTCGAAAAAGTTGCCCAAAATTGGACTTTCCGAATGGACCACCTAAGACGCAGCCGCGGTCAACATTTAAATGAAATTATCTTCAAAAAGTAAATGTCATGGACCAATCTAACGTTTCAAATAAAGAACCGATGAGATTTTGCAAATTTTATGCGTTTTTTTTTAAAAAAAATTTATCAAGCTCTTAAAAAATCACCCTTTATTTCAAACTAGCAGTACCCGCTGCTTCGCACGCGGAATTGTTGTTATTAGTTTTATCCGTCTCTGTTTTAGGATAGTATTTATTTGATTTTCTTTTCTAAATTAGTAAATTCGAAACATAGCACTTATATACAGTCAAAAGAATGTGCATGTCGATGTGCACTGTTTTAGCTGAACTCCCTTCGTATATATATTTTTATCATTTTCTACCCAGTTTTTAACAAAAAATACAACCGCAGAGCCTTTTATTCGAAAAAAATCCATTTTGATAGCGCTTCTACATGGTCTGAGGAATTTATTTACTAAATTTCATGTTTCTAGCTGTAATCCTAAAGTTGGTACCGTTTTTATCCCTTTTGGTCCCGCTCTCCCCTTAAAAGTACAAATTTCGAAAAA
This sequence comes from Polietes domitor, assembly GCA_947397865.1. Classification (NCBI taxonomy): domain Eukaryota; kingdom Metazoa; phylum Arthropoda; class Insecta; order Diptera; family Muscidae; genus Polietes; species Polietes domitor. The sequence continues at coordinate 18,093,036 of OX377619.1, read as the reverse complement.
ACCATTTATGTTGCAAGTTTACGTTGTCAGAGGAATTTACGCACCAAATTTCACGACTATAGCAGCTATATTTTAGTTGGTACTATTTTTATCCCTTTTTGTTCCGCTCACCTCTTATAAGTACGAATTTCGAAAAATCCAATTTTATTGCGCTTCTAAAAGGCTATAGGAACGTTTTTCAAAAGAAAAAACACATAAAATTCAGAAAAATGCATGAAATCTTTATTTGAATCGATAGTACGGTCCATATAATTTAATGTTTGAAGATTATTTCATGAAAAAGTTGACCTTGACTGCGCCTCAAATGGTCCATCCGCTTAGTCCAATTTTGGCATTTCCACGTTTTTGAGTAACAGAGGCCCAATTGCTGCGAACGGCGACGAATCGATAATTGATGGTCATCATTAACACTGGCCGATACAGCTGCGATATTTTCTTCAGTTCGCACTCTACGTAAGCGTGTTGGTGGTTTAATGTCCAACAATGTAAATTTGGTGCGAAATTTAGTCACAATAGCCCGAATAGCCGCTTCAGTGACTCGATTAAACTGACCATAAAATGAAAGCGCGCGATGAACTTTCTTAACAGAGCACGCATTTTGATAATAAAATTCAATAATTTGCAAGCGTTGTTCGTTTGTAAGACTCATGATTCATGGTTAAATTATAGACCAATCTGAAGATGTTTGACAGTGAAACAAAACACGAAACGTGCGTCAGCTGTTTAAACCAGTGTTGCCAAAAAGATAATAGCTAAAAAATCACCCTTTACATGTTCAGAAGAACTAACAAATCAAGTTTCAAGATTCTAACTGCAATACATTAGTTGGTACCATTTTTATCCCTTTTTGTCCCGCGCAACCCTTAAAAGTACAAAATGCATTTATATTCCGCTTCTGGTTTGGTTTGGTTTAAAGGACCAGAATGCTCCTGCACTCCGAACACTCGGAGACCCAGTTGGGTCCATTGTGCAAATCCTTCTGTTATCTGAAAGTATAAGGTTGTAGTTTATAGGAGAGGGGTAGGGAGTGATAGGATTTAGGAAGGGGTGATTGGTGATAGATGATAGATGGGACGTGAGGGAAGTAAGAGGATTTTGGAAAGGGATATGGGGGTAGGAGAATATGAAGTTGTGTTTTTAGTGTTTCTGTGTATGGGTGTTTCCCAATGGTTGACGACTAGGTAAGAAAATTTGTTGAGAGTCATCCGGTATACCGATGGTGGTGGTAAGCCTTTATGGCTCTCTTTCTTTGTTAGTCGCCAACTGTCTATGCGGTTACATCCATGTTCCTTAATAGCCACCTCTGATCCGATTTAGTCCTTTTGAGAATCCCAAAAGGTCATAAATGGTGCGGGTTGCAATATCCTCTATGTTACTAATAAAATAACTTCCTAGGTATTCATTTCTACGTACACAAAGCGCGGGACATCTGCAGATTATGTGCTCAATAGATTCTAACTCCTCCACATCCTCATCCTCCGCTTCTATGTGGTGAGAGGAATTTACATACCAAATTTCACGACTGCAGCTGCAATACTTTAGTTGGTACCATTTTTATCCCTTTTTGTCCCGTTCACCCCTTATAAGTACAAATTTCGAAAAATCACTTTATATTGCAACTCTACGTAGTCAGCACTTCTTAAATTGGTATCATTTTTATCCATTTTTGTCTCTTTCCTCCCTTAAAAAGTACAAATTTCGAAAAATACCTACTTGTAGCTCTTCTGTATGGTCGGTGCAAGGAACACACCGAATTCCATGTTTCTATCTAATGCCGTTTAGTCAGGGCGAAGTTTCGATGTCTAACCCTTTTTGTCTCATTTTACCCCCTAAAAGTACGAATTTCGTAAAACCCTTTCTTAGTCGACGTCTACGTCATATTTGGGAACTACCCTGAAAATTTCATGAGCCTTCATGAGCTTCAGCCGTTTGGTCTTTGGGTTGGTAAATGATAAGTCAGTCAGTCAGTAACGCAACTCTTTTATATATACAGATTGTTTATGATAAACAACAATAGTTTCGTTGTTGTAACAAAAGGAACAGAACAATAAGAAGAATGGTGAATGTGTATTCCTTTCTTCTTATTGTTGTTGTGTTGATTGTGTTGATATTAGCATACTATTTTAACAATAAAATAAAACATTTTTTAATTCCAATATAGTTCAACCAGTTAACTTTATGATTCTGCAAAGAAATGGCACACATTCCGCGTAACATGCGAACGCTTGGATTGACATGAATCAACTGAATTTGCTTCATCAATCGAAAATATCAAATCGTGTTAATCTTCGAGCGACGTCGCGGTAACATCGAAGTGGATGGAAGACAAAGTTACACACAACCCAATGTGTAACAAAACATGGACTTTCTGTTATTAATAACTACTTTTGTAAGCCATTATAAAGTGGTCATTATTTCATACTTCAAAACAATGCAGGGCGTAATGAGCAGTCATTACTAGGTAATGCTAATAATAATGATGTGTCATTACCAAGTTTTACCAAGCTGGGGGGTCTTGACCAAGCGATGAAATATTCTGCAGATCATCACTAAACAAACCAAGTTTCATTTCAGTTTGGATGACCGCCGGATATTTTGCGTAACACAGCCTAATGTAGATGTTTTAAATTGTGCGTTCAATTTAAAACTGGCTCCTCTTTAATAGAATAGTTTGTAACGTAAGCGTGTGTGTGGGACTATAACAAAGCATGGAACAATGTGAGTTACAAAGGTGTACTTGGTGCATACAACATGCCGTGTCAAATTTGAGCAAAATCGGTGAAAATATATATTGATTGTAATAAAAAGTCAAATTAAATGGGACACACAAATTTAATAGCGCAATTTTGCCTCAACCTGCCTAAAAGAGACTTTAGGCTTTTTCGATAAAATATCCAAATAGCTTAAAACGACCTTCTTGAAGTTAGGAACTATAAATATGTTTAGAGTATGCCAGTCATTCAAGATCTGAAAATCGTGATAGTTTTTCCCAATTTGGTCTTTGAATAGTCTTGCCAGATGAATTTCATTGTCCCCAAAATCCCCATTAAAAAGTGTTTTGCTTCAAAGAATTCGGCCAAAACAAAAGAAGTTATGGATTATTTGTTAATTCGTCAACAATCATGGAATATTTTTATCATCTTTATTCCCAAAATATTCACGAGAAATCCCCAGTAAAGTTTTCAACAATCTGACAATATTTTGATCATCCTATGCTGTGAAATGACTTCTTATTTAAATTGCAATGCAGTTCGTTCTAGATAATGAAATAGTGATCTACTATTACAATTGATGCATACATTATTTTTTAAATTTGATAATAAAATTGTGTCTAAATTCTGAGCAAATTTTAATTGATTGACGTTAATTTTAGTAAATTTTTCCTTGACACATTTGTGTTTGGTTATGAATACTGTAATTTTTCTAATATAATTTTTTCTAATATTTTCTAATCATTGAAAATAGGAACAATTCCTAGAAAAGAAATGGTGTCTTGTTGGATGAAAGCGAATGCTTATAGCAATTTGAAGCGTCATTAATTTAATTTAAATTATTTTGATAGTATTTAATACTTTAAACAAACTCATTTCTATGCTCCTCCATGACATTTTTCTTCTTCATAACTTTATTATAATTTGTTTTCTGGCCAGCGAAAAATGGTTGTCACTAACCAAATACAGCCAAGTAATAAATGTTACCGATACATTTGTAAATAAATAAATAAATTTGCATTCTCAGTTAAAATCAAATAATAAATAATTTTCCAAGTACTTGGAATATTCCCACAAATTCCACGAAATATTTAATAAAATCCCCACAAAAATACCCTGCCCCATTTCATATTCTTTGTCCATTTGACCATCATAAATTCCCCATGGTTGGGGACAAATCCCAACACACCTGGCAACCCTGTTTCTACCAACATTGGCTTGTAAACGTAAATTTCCATCACAAACGAAATCCCAGTATGCGTATGAGTACTATTGAGTCTAATCATAATAATCATTCGACACAATGACCCAGTGGTTATGATTACAGCCCACACATGTCCTTTAGGGCGTACCTCAAAAAAAAAGTTCGCCGTACACCTTCGAATATGAAGTATTATTGAAAGGTAGTTTCAAAAAAAAAATTTTTATTTTTTTATGCCGAACGTAGGGGTCGCGCTTTTACATTTTTCTATATAACTTGTATTTATAAACGGATTTTAAAGTGTGATACATCGATGTTTTTGTCTCGACGAGGCCGATTTTTTTGTCTTTGAAGTCATTGAGCTCAAGCACCCCCTTCTGGTACTTACCCATCATTTCTCAGTTGCTACTACCCTAATGTACCACTCTAATAATCGAAAATTAAAGCTCGCATAAAATCATGAATCATGTTTGAGCTCAATGACTTCAAAGACAAAAAAATCGGACAAAAACATCGATGTATCACACTTTAAAATCCGTTTATAAATGCAGAAGTTATATAGAAAAATGTAAAAGCGCGACCCCTACGTTCGGCATAAAAAAATAAAAAAAATTTTTTTGAAACTACCTTTCAATAATACTTCATATTCGAAGGTGTACGGCGAACTTTTTTTTTTTACTTGTAACCTGGTACGCTCTAATGTCCTTGTCTGCAGTTATACAATCGGCTGGTAGGAATTCCTTTAAAAAGTGGCTTCTATCATTTTTGATGTCAACTCAAATTTATAGCCAAAGTTAATTAACATGCTGCCGTTTCTTTTTGTTTCCCTCTTTTTCCATTCTCTTTCAGCTACGAAACAGTACTTCAAAAGCAAATGTAAGTAACTGTAATTTAAGAAGTCTTTAATTAATTTCATTAGGTTCATGTTGAATCGGTCTTGTCTGATGACTGTGCTACACGTGTTTTTTTAACTTCTCCGATGGCATTGTCAAATGTCGATTGCCTTTTCAAAAAAGGTGGTAGGTTGTTTGGGATACCTTTAATTTAAAATGGAATGAAAATGGAAACGGAAAACAAGAGGAAGTTAAACCTGGTTGGCAATACATAAAGACGTTGCAAGGACAATTCATGCCATATGAATGAGCAAATGTTGCAAATTTGGCTTGAATCAAGAAGTAACTTAGAAGGAACAAAAAAATTAGTGAATCACTCTAACAACGATTAATTTTTCGAGGAACACTTCCCTACAGTGCAAACATTCCTCATGATCCTTGACAAATTTTTTACAGGCTTTACATTTTCTAAATAATTTAATCTCTAAGAAAATATTATAATTCCTTCACTTCATTAGTATTTTTATTGTTCCTAATCTAGAAACTAATTAGGCTATCGTGAATTGGGCAATATTTTCTCTGATAGCCTGTCGCAATATTTAGACTCTTTACAATAGCACAGCTTACACAGCCATTGCCATTATTATTTAGCCGTTGTTAAGATTGCAATGTAAGTATAATACTTTCTGCAAAATTAACCCATTTTCTTATCGAGTTCGTTCTCATATTTACTTTGCAAACAACATTTAGTGTCAATACGACGCCACAGCCACTGCCACAACTAACAACAATGATAGCTCCTCTACTTGTGTCAGCAACAACACTAATGACAATAATATTAGGGCCAGGACAACAAACAACAGCAGCACTGCCACCCGCCGCAGCACCAACATCGAGGACGACGACGCCGCTAACAACAACAGGATACTGAAGTGAACTGAAAAACTAAATATCAAAACTTTGCTAAGAACAAAAGAGATGGAAAAACTTTTAAGAAAATTGCATTTATCAATTGAAAACTTTCATTTGAAAAGAGATTTTCACACACAGAGGGCCATCGAAACAAAAAGCCAAACCGCAAATACAAAACACGCTAGAGCAGACGAAAAAAACTCAAACTTATCCACTGTTCATACATTTATATAATTTGGCTAAAACTGCAATCCTTGCACAAATCTACTTAAAACGCAAACACAAAATCCAACCAGAAAAATCTTCAACGAGAACTCTTCTGTACGGTTGCTGTGAACAACACAATACTAGAAAGAAGGACGCACCACCGACAGCCGGATGGATCTGCTGGAAATGGTAGTGGTTGGATTGTTTTTAGTGTGAGAGGGAGACCATTACAAAAGGGTATACATATGAAGTATTTCGCTGAAAATTGCCAAAGACAAGCCATTTGGCCAACTTGACAATACCATTACGAATAACAACATTTTTGCCGAAGCGCAATTTTCTAAACTCGAAAACAATATTAAAAAATCAATGGTAATTATAAACTCCACCTCCAAGATCGGGGTATACCAAGTTTGTCATTCCGTTTGTAGCACCCTGAAATATCTACCAGAGACCCTATAAAATATATATATTCTTGATCGTCATAAAATTCAAAGACGATCTAGCCATGTAAGTCCGCCTAGCATCTAAACGAAAGAAGCTAGAAGGTTCAAATTTTCCATAAATACGTCTTATAGCCATAGTTCTATGGGATGACAACTGGGCGATGTCGTTCAAGAATGATTTTTTTCCCGCACAATCTACCCCTATTTATAGTATTTTTGAATATTTCTGCCAATTATTAATTTGATAGTAGGTATACGAATTCCGTTTATACCAAAAGCGTGCACTATAAAGTGATTATTATTCGTAAGGGGTGAAATGAGTCATATGAAACATATGAAACGACAACAGCTAAAAACACGAAATTCGGTGTGTACATTCCTCTAATTGAGTTGATACATAACATAAAATTATTTTTCCCAAATTCGTACTTTTAAGAGGTAAAATGGGAATGGTACCAACTAAACGGGTGCACCGTTTGGTTGGTACCATTTTTATCCCTCTATACCCATTGTATCCCTTGAAAGTACGAAATTGGAAAAAACCTTTTATTTTCATTGTCTACGTAGTCAAAGGAATGTATACTCCGAATTTCATGACTCTTTGGTTGGTACTATTTTTATCCCCTTTTTCCAAAAAGTGCGATTTTCGAAAAATCCGTTTATTTTCCGTGTCTACACAGTCAGAGGAATGTATACTCCAAATTTCATGACTCTAGCTGCGGTAATTTGATTCGTACTATTTTTATCCCCTTTTTTCATTTTAACACCAAAAAGTACAAATTTTGAAAAATGAAATCAGAGGAATGTATACACCGAATTTGATTATTCTATGGGCAGCCGTTTGGTTGGTACCATTTTTATCCCTCTATTCCCATTTTACCCCTTAAAAGTACTAATTTGAACAAAATACTTTTATATTTTGTATCTACTCTATTAGAGGAATGTACATACCAAATTTCGTGTTTCTAGCTGTTGTCGTTTAATATGTACCATTTTTACCCCTTTTTTGTCCCATTTCACCCCCTACAAATAAGAATCACTTTATGGTGCACGTTTTTGTTATCGGCGGAATGCGCATACCCAATATCAAGTAAATACAAGGAGACATATTAAACAAATATGCTTAAATTCTCTAAAATATTGGGGATTATTATGGGTATTTTTAGTCCTTGTGAGGGAGAAATGTTTCCCTTTGTGCCGATTTCGCCCACTTTCAATCCCAATCGATCTACGACTATAAGACGCATTTATGGAAAATTTGAACGTTCTAGCTCCTTTCGTTTAGATGCTAGATCGTTTAGGTGCTTTTAACAGCCGGACGGACGGACATAGCTAGATCGTCTTAGAATTTTATGACGATCAAGAATATATATACTTTATAGGGTCGATATTTCAAGGTGTTACAAAGAGAATGACAAAGTTAGTATACCCCATCCTGGAGGTGGAGGGTTTAAAAATCGGTAGAATCATGAAGTTGGGTTATCTTGCACCGGTATGTGATTCTTGATTTTCAAAATTTATTCTTTAGGAGTTAAAATAGGATGGAAATACAACCAAACAAACGGCTGTATCTAAATATGCAACCACGATTCCCCAATATTTAGGGTATTTAAGCTATTTTGAAGATTGCTGCCTTATATTTACTTTATATCTTAAATTAAAGGTACTCATAACTACAAATATTACGAATACAACTTTCACATATAAATCACGCTTTAGGAATAGTCTTCAAAATTTTGGTAAAAATATTTTTTTTTGTTCAAAAAAATCAATTTTTGTTGACACGAAAAAATCGTAAAAAATAGACGAAATAGGATAAAAGTATTTCGTTTTATTTTTTAATAGCTAAAATTCGAGAGGAAGAAACTATAATTATATGTAAAAAATGTATGGAAAAGTGTAGAAGTTAAAAAGAACTTTGTAGAGGCAAAATGTTTGTATACACTCCACGAGTATTATGTCTTTGTGCATTTGTTTGTAACGCCCAAAAGGAAACGAGTTAGACCCATCGTTTTTTATACAGTGTCGATTTAGCAATGTCCGTCTGTCTATCTATTGTTGTAATCAAATTACAGGTCGCAATTAAAGTTCGATCTTAACAAAAATTGGCACAAGTAAGTTTTGAGGATCAAGGACGAACGCTATTTAATTTTTAACAGATGCCATCCTGACATTAATGGCCTATTTAGAAATCTATGGATAAATATTGAAGTTATGGCCGTTCGTGTAGAGGTACATGTCGTCTTCACGTATGTTTGTAACACCAATAAATAATTGAGCTAGACCCACCTTTAAGTATACTTATCGGCTTAGAATCACCAGCTAAGTCAGCTGAGGACAGACATCGTCTGTTTGTCCGTCCGTCTGATGTCCATCCGCAATTTTGTCCGATCACCATGAAATTTGGTAGAAATATTTTTATTGGTCCAATGACAATTTTGAATTTGGAGGATATAACCTCCTCAGATTTAGATATAACCTCCATACAAATATTCCTCCAGTTTACCCTATTACTGCTCTAGAATAAAAATTTTACATTGAATCAAATTTCCCACATCATATTATATTTCAATTAGAAATAGCTAACGTGAAAACGGACTGCATGAGTCCATGTTTTGATATAGCCACCATACAAGTGTACCTCCGATTTATATAATTACTGCTGTAAAATGCACATTTAACATCGGATCTCGATCAAATTTCCCACATAATGTTATATTTCCACAAAAAACACCTATTATAAAAATCAACTATATGGGTCCATGTTTTGGTATAGTCCCCACAGAAATGGGCCCCCAGTTTACACTATTATCGCTCTAATATACACATCTTACATCGGATCGTGATCATCCAATTTATCCGCTGTAAAATCATGTTATATTTAATCGCGGAATACCTACCGTAAAATTTGACCACATGAGCCTTTGTTTAATTTAATTTCAGTTTGAAACAATTACAGTAAACGTAGTCTATGACGCCGTTCCTTTCGATTTATTTGTATAAGATTCAACTTATTATTGTCAATCTTGATGAAAATGATTTTATATTTTTCCCTAAGCGCATCTAAAATGAGATAGGAACACACCGATTTTTGTTGTGAATGGGGGGACCTTACTTGTAGGAGTAACATTATACAAAAATGTTCATGAAGTTTGCAATAATTACACTACATAAACACCTGGGTTTAGTAAACTATCAGGTATAGACGCTGGAAGTGGTGTAGGGTATCATATAGTCGGCCCGCCCGACTTTAGCCTTTCCTTACTTGTTTAAAATTCATTTTCTTCAACATAAGGGTCATAACTTCTATATTTATTCATAGATTTTCTTTAAAAATGCCTTCTTTTTTTCGTTAAGAAGCCAGATATTATGAACTTAAACAATATATTGTTTTATATAATTTGTTATGGTACTTTTCGCGCTATTTAAACAAAAATTACAAAAATCATGATTTACAAAATTATTCCGCGTATGCAAAGAGTATCATAACATCTACATGTATCCATAATTTTTTTACATATCAGCATTGTTTTTTGCGATAGAATCTTAGCTACTAAAAAATAAAAACTACCTTTTTCAGACCTTTTTTATAATTTTTATGATTTTTATCGTGCCAGCAAACATATATTTTTTTCGAAAAAAAAGAATATTTTTTTCCAAATTTTTGGAGGCTGTTCCTAAACTACAGTTTCTATGTGAAAGTGTAACTCGCAACATTTGTAGACCTCATAATTACCTTTAAGTGGTCAAATAAGCGGATATGATTGGACCAATATATCGAAAATGAGAGTACAGATGTTAAAGGTACCTACGACGAAAATTTTAGTAAAAATTAAAAAAAAATTATCCTTTAAAATTTTTTTTGTGGGTTGATTTTATGAATCAGCATTCCTCAATACACAACAAAAAACATTTTTTTTCGACTTGGGCACACAATTTTTTTGCTGGATAGTGTAATCGACGTGAAATGCAGGGCAACTAAATTGATCAGAATTTTAGGATCGCTGAGTAGTTTACAACCATTTTTTGAATTTATTGTAATTTTTGTAGTAGCCCTGGAAAATCCAAATATTTTTAGTGATTTTAGAAAAAAAGTCGAAAGAATGTAATTTAAAATTTGAATACTTCATTATCCATTGATTCATATGGTAGACATTTCTGAGAAAAATATTTTTAATAGGCCTTACTGTTCTACAAATTTTACCACCTTCTACATTCCAATTCGAAATTTGTCCTGAATCAACTTGTCTTGCTTAAAATATCCTCCTATCTCCATTTATGTCCAAGAACACGGAATATGTCCCTTTATTACAAAAACCGTTCATATGTGATTAATATCTGAGGGAGAACGGGGGGCGGAGGTGACGAATGAGTGTAGAAGAAGAAAAGTTAAGAATCTAATGGTATTATAAAACAAAGCTTTATGTACTTAAGCATAAGTTAGCAAACCAAAATTGCTAAACTCCAAAATCCACAGAAAACAGTAGCAGCAGCAACGGCAGCATCAGAAAATGCATGCCAAGCATTGATTCATACCCACACTAACCCATTCACAGAACACACACAATCACAGAACACATACAGACCGAAGAGCCAGCTAGCTGTAGTAATTTCAGTTTGCTTTCGACTCCACACTTAGATGAGTAACTAGACATACTATTACGTTCGCATGAAAAGCGATGACACCCATACATTCGTGCATTTCGCAAAACTACACCCAATCATTCACAAACAGCTTTCAACTGGCACACCAATACATACACACACATCTATAAACACTTATATGGAAAAGTTAATACCGCCATTCCTTATCCAAAGTTGTGGATACTCACACACACACCCGCCCACACATGGACGGACATAAGCGCATTTCCTGTTTTTTTTGCTGTTGCTCCACAAAAAAATCAAAGTTTTTCTTTTGTTGATTTTTAATGAAAATTCATTAAAAAATCTTTCTTGTGTGGTTTTCCCCTTTTGCATTAGTGTTGGTGTTGAGCTGTTAGCGATTATGTGCAATTGTGTGCGTGTGTGTGTAGCAACTTGCAACCATTGTTGTTGTTGCCCTTGTGGGCTTTAAACACGTTCCTCAAGTTTTCCAATATTTTCTCGTTTATTTAGTGCGTTCCGTTTAGTTCGGCTAATGGACTTTGTATATCATCATGCCCTGCCACTTCAGAAATTTACTCCACTTTACTCAGCTGATCATCTGCTCCACCTATCCCAGTCAAGATTTTGGGGAAAATACGTTTTTATTTTGATCTCTATTCTTACACCGTGAGACAATTTTACATTTTATTGGACCTGAACAAGACCTTATACACATGAAATAGAGATTAAATCTAGAAAAACTATGTATTTCGTTTGGTGATTTTTACAGGACTTTTAAATTCCAAAGACAATAGATATTTTAATAACACTGTCCAAGAGTAGCCTTGGAACAGAGTAGCGACCATGTTGACTAGACTATTTTTGCAGAATAAACTTATAGGCCAGCTTGTCTCACTTTCTCTTTACAGTGGGCCAAACTTTTCATAAATGCCTTTAAAAATTGATAGGAATACATTTACCAATATTTTGGAAAAATATTGATTATTTCGCCAAAAAAACTAAATTCTCTTAGAGCTTATAAAACTTTCAAATATAGGAAGACAAAGGATATTTAAAAACATTTGTTTGATTCAACAGAAGGTAAAAACTAATAAGTAGATTTGTCTGAAAACAAATATTTATTACCCAATAACTGATAATAACACAGCAAATTTGGAGCACAAATATATTTGAATGGAACTTCTGAAATTTTTGATAATTAATAGGGATGTTTTTCATAAAGCCTGGCTAACAACTTGCGATGACAAAAATTTTAATAAAGAGTTAATTTTTTACTAGAAAAAATATATTTTCTAAACAAATTTGTAAAAAAAATAATTTTACGCTGACAGTTTTTGATTTATATTCTTTTCAGATTACATGTAAAATCGAGCTGAAAGGACATAAGGTCGATTTAGAAATGTCATATTCCATACATATTTGTAAGTCGACCTCTAGCTGAGATCGCCAGCTTTCGCATGCAGTCTGAAAAGTAGGGTGTCCAAAACCGAGCTGGTTAACCTGCTTCACCTGCAACCGTCGGCCGGTTTTTGTAAAATGGCAATTTTCGGTTAACCGAGAAAACCGGGTTTTTCGTGTCGGTTAACCGGTTTTATGTAAATAAGTGAACATTGCACCAATAAAAAACTTCTACACAGAAACACTACCATTTTACGTAAATTGTGACACATATGGGCATCTCCCAGTTGCCCGGACGCGACATTCCCACGCCTTAAACTACGCCAAAAACAAGAAAGTAACAGAAAAATCGATCAGCCCTTTTAGTGTTCTAAAGCGCTTAAAGAGTACTACATTTTAAAAAAATATCGTCTGGATTTAGTACAAATTATTGCAGAACTATAAACAATTTTACATTGAAACGGACGCTACAAAAACAGAAATACTTTTGAAGCTCTTGTAGAAATATACAAAGTTCAGCGATTTTTTTAATTTTGTTTTTCCATATATACATGTGAATGAAGGTCATAGGATATATTTTGTAGATTTCGTAGATTTATGAAATATGAGAATTATCTCTTAGATTTTTTTAAATAAGGTACAGCAGAAATACGGACGCGACAAATATTTCCACTCGTAGTAATTTTCTTTATAACACTTCAACTTTTAATAAAAATAAAAGAGAAGAAGTTAACTTCAAGTTTCATAACAAAAAAGTAGTCGAATTAAGGAAAAAAATAAAGTTAAAGTTAAAGTTAAAGTTAAAAAACCACACAAATTGTTTCATTTAATTTTTTGGGAGATGCCCATATGTCAGTGCAGCATTTGACATACGACATACGAAGCGCTTTTTAATTAGGTTGCAAAATGAAACTATTATTATAGTTCGTTTTCGTCAAGCGAAAGAGACTTGCTCTATTGTTTCTTTCCGAAGAGTCTTGTAATTTAAGGTTGGTTTTACATCAAGCAATAAACCACGTCCAAAACACCAAAATTGCTCGAAAAGGCGAAAGACAGGCGACTTTATATGATGATTTCGCTTCTTTTAGCAAATCAAAGAAAAAACTGAAAAGCTAAGTTACTTATATGATGACTTGACTAGTAGCCTTACATCAACACTTAGCGAGCGTGTTTTTCTACGACAAACTTTATCAAAAACAAACAAAACAATCGCTTACAAAATTATCACCTGAATTGTATACTGGTATTGTGATTTTATTATAAGAATCTATTTCTATTCAACGTAAACTTTTTATTCAAGTTTTTGTACGTAAAAATATGAATTATTTTATAGAATTGACTTTATTTTAAAATGATCTCAAACAAAAAATGCTACTAAAGTTCCTTATTAAATATACCTTTACTAAAAATGAACTGTATTTACTTTCGATAAATTTTTTTTTTTAAATATTTTCGGTTATAACCGGTTTTGTAAAAAAACTCTAACCGAAACCCGGTTAAAAAAAATGAATTTTCGGTTAAACCGAAAACCGTCTTTCTAAAATAACCAGTTTTTGGACACCCTACTGAAAAGGCTATTTGCCATAAATACTACTTTTAATATATCGAGGGCTTATATTCATTCATAAGTTGCTATGAACAAAAACACATCTTTTCAGGAGAGCGAAAAAACAGATTTTCCCCTTAATTTTAGGAGTCATTATTAATCAATCTTCCTCAGTTCAATTTAAAATGGAAAACAAATTGCTACGATTAAAAGGTTTTCGAAATTTCCTATGAATGTTGAAATAAGCACATAGCCATTTATGCCCAAATATATAAATATGATAACGTTTTTCATGAAATCTTGGCAATGTAAACGCATTTTCTGTGATGTACACAGCGAATTTAAAGATTCCTGCTTCATCCATCAGAAAGAAATCGTTTCCAAATTTATATGACAGATGACAGCCAAATCTGTAATAGATTGACATTAAAAACTCATTTTCGAGAAAAAGGTTCATAACCACTTTTGCATATAAGCCCTCGATATATACTTTGTTTTCTTTGCCAGAATGATACCTATTAAAAATAAAACAAAAACACAAAATGCTTTTTTCGAAAAGAATTTTTGTGTCTAGAAAGAATGTTCCAGCTTCTACATTTATTTAATTTTAAGTTATAGTTTTTATATTTGCTTTACTTTGAATGGGAATAATCCACTGGGAATAATCATATCAACTTATAACGGTCAAGACAATATGGTTCGAGATGCTGAGATCCGAACAAAAACTGACAATATAATGTTTCCTATTAAAAAATAAAACAAAATATTTTTTTAATTTTTTCTATTTTTTAAGTTTGTTTCGTGCCAAAAAAAATAAGATTTTTCCGAAAAACAACTATTTTTCTCAATTTTAGGAGACTTTTCGTAAATTACTTTTTACATGTGACAGTGAAATTCGCAACGTTTGTAGCCATCACAATTATATTCAATTGAGCATACAGCATGAACTGGAGCTGGAGTGATTGGACCTATATCTCTAAAATGAGAGTACAAATATTAAAGGTACCTGCAACGAAAATTCGAATTTTAGTACTAATTAAGATAAAGTATTATCGATAACATTTGTGTTGGGATCGATTTTATGAATCAGTATGCAAACAAACACATCTTTTCTGGTCTCTGACACCATTTTCTATTTTATATATTTTTTGCATTAGCCAATTTTGTCATTGTTGTGAACTTTTAACTATATTCGAGCAGATTTTATAACACATAGTTACCGAATTTTCTGTCGATAAACCCACTTTTAATCTGTTTTCAAAACCTTTGCTTGGTTATCCTGTAGCACTTCAAGGTTTTATTTGCAGATACTTTATTTACGAATGTGGAATATATGAATGTACGTTAGGGTGGCACAATTACCTTATAATTGAAATGATATCTAATATAAGACTTGGAATTCACATAGAAATCAGAATTGAACAAGCAACTAATTTTCTTGGACTGTGAATAAAATTCTCAGATGAAGTTCGGCATTCTAAATCCGTAAAATACAAATCTGAACATTACCTTCACGTAGAATCGGTCTGACTAACCCATTTTCTCATATAAGAAGTACGAAACATTATAAACAATATTTTTTATTAAACTGTTTTTAATTGATTAAAAATCGTTGCAGATTTATGAAAAACTTACCTACTCCTTTGTGGTTACAATGTAAACTAAAATACTCACCGTTGGGGCCGTCGGTATCAGTTTTGCAAAAAGGTGATTACTTTCTCATGCTAAACGGTGTTAAGAATCATTCCTTAAACGTTCATGTGTTCTAGAAAGTTTTTTATTGAGATCTTAGGTACATTTTGTAGTTGATTGTTTCTTGAATTTTGAACGGTTTACTACCAATTGACGTGAACAAGGGAAAAAGGTTAAAAAATCGATTTTTTAAGTTTTTTTGCGATTTTGACTTGAAGATGAAGTTTTTTGATTTTATATTTTTTATGATAAGAGCTACAACTTTGCCTTAGAGAGTAAATCAAAATTCCAAACGGTTTGCATGATATGAGGCTGAGAAAATGAACACTTTTTGCAAAAATGACACCGAGGCCCAAAACTGGGGATACGGGCCTTTTTTGGTCTTTTATCACGTAGTGGTGTAAGTATATGGCTACATTTGTTCGTGCTGCACTGTGTTATTGTTTATTAAACCAATATATATTGTGTGACACTCTGATGCGTTTACAACAATCGTACATCAATAAAAACAAAAATACTATTTTGAAAATTGGTTTAGGAACAGTCGAAAAAAATTGTTTTTTATAGACATAGAAAAAAAAATCGCAAAAAAACCTACAAAAAAAATAATGCTTATTTGGAAAATATGAATGAATAAATGCAGAAGATAAGACATTCTCTGCAAGAGAATTGTATAAAGTAATGTTTTTAAATGTATCGATTTTCTGACGCGATAAAAAACTATAAAAACATTTTTTCATTCTCTAATAGCTGGCATCCGCACGAAGGAAACAAGTCATTGATGAAGAAATTCTGTGGGTAAATGAAAATTTTTATTAGTTTGTTGCATAGCGTTAATCAATTAAAAACTCTTTGCACCGACGAATTCTGTGCCACAATGCGATTTCTTTCTGTAACTATGACAAAAATTACAAAAAATGAATAAACTATATAAAAGAAAACAAGAAAAACGGCGTTCGGCCGGGCCGAACTTTATACACCCTCCACCATGGATTGCATTCCACAGAGGTTGTCGGTTTACGTAGAAGTGTAGTAATATTACAGAAAATATAAATTTTTTAATATAGCGAAACAAATACAAATATTGAAAAATTAATTTTATAAATAAATATAATATTTTAATTATTTCAAACCATTATATATTTCAAATTAAAAAATAACTCTTCTCATATATATTTTTTCAAAAAGCTTAAATACCATAAATATTGATAGATAGTGGGTGCTCCAGTTGGTTGTATTTCCATTCTATTTTAATTCCAAAAGTACACATTTTGAAAATCCATTATCAGACGTACATAGTGCAAAATAACCTAACTTCATGATTCAACCAATTTTTGCCGTAAAAGAAAAAGTACGAATTTG
This sequence comes from Polietes domitor, assembly GCA_947397865.1. Classification (NCBI taxonomy): domain Eukaryota; kingdom Metazoa; phylum Arthropoda; class Insecta; order Diptera; family Muscidae; genus Polietes; species Polietes domitor. Next base: position 18,076,120 of record OX377619.1, on the reverse strand, counting down.
GAAAAAAAACTTTTTATTTTGCGTGTCTATGCAGTCAGAGAAATGTATACACCGAATGCCATGATTCCAGCTGCGCCCATTTGCTTGGTACCATTTTTATCCCCTTGACGTTTCTACGCAATTAGAATTTCACCATTCTAGGTGTAGTCGTTTAGATGGTACTACTTTTATCCCTCTGTACCATTGTATCCCTTGAAAGTACGAATTTCGAAAAATCCGTTTATTTTCCCTGTCTACGCAGTCAGAGGAATGTATACTCCGAATTGCATGAATCTAGATGCGGTCATTTGGTTGGTACTATTTTTATCCCCTTTTTCTATTTTGACCCCAAAAAGTACGAATTTCGAAAAATCGGATTATTTTCCGTGTCTACACAGTCAGAGGAATGTATACTCCGAATTTCATGACTCTAGCTGCGGTCATTTGATTTATACTATGTTTATCCCCTTTTTTTCATTGTAACCCCAAAAAGTACGAATTTTGAAAAATTCGTGTTGTCGTTTAATATGTACCATTTTTATCCCTTTTTTGCCCCATTTCACCCCCTATATATAAGAATCACTTTATGGTGCACGTTTTTGCTATAAGTGGAATGCGCATACCAAATATCAAGCAAATATAAACAGACATATTCAAAAAACATGCTTAAATACGCTAAAATATTATTATGGGTATTTTTAGTCCTAGTGAGGGAAAAAATTTTCCCTTTGGGCCGATTTCGCCCCGTTTCAATCCCAACCGATTTACGACTATAAGACGCATTTATGGAAATTTTGAACGTTCTAGATCCTTTCGTTTATATGCTTGCGTGCTTTTAACAGACGGATATACTTTATAGGGTCGCAGGTCGATATTTCAAGGTGTTACAAACGGAATGACAAAGTTAGTATACCCCCATCCTGGAGGTGGAGGGTATACAAATAAATGGAAAGGACGTTACCCTATCCTTTTCAAAATCAGTTTATTTACATATTACGGTTGACTATTTTCAAATACACCCTGATAGAAAAGGAGACTGTTTAGACATCTTGTCAGTTTTGATTACAAATCAAAAGGTTTCCTTCTACTGTGAAGCAACTAAAGAACGAGTTAGTGGCTCTCCGTATGAAGACATCGATATGTAAAGTAGTTTATACTATTAATTTCCTTAAATTAACAAATCTTTCCCACAATTGTCGAATGCTCATATGCCCAGGATCTTAGAAGAATCTTACTCATATTTTCCTAGTGCATATTAACAGCAATATTTCGGATTCCAACTCAAAATCTCCTCTTCCCTAATGTGCATCATTGTACACAGTCTCTAACAGGAGTGTACATTTTTGTATGTAACAAAACAACACCCACTCTTGAACGCACTCTTACCAACACTCTCGCCATTTACTTGCACACAATCAGCCCACTCATTCACTTGCACACACACAAACACACACTCACACAGAGACAAACAAACACATCATTCAATTGTTTTAACGCATTCCATTGTTGGTTGTTAATGCTTAACAACTTTACTTTTTGCTTCAACAACTGCGATTACCCATCAACAATGTTGCATTGCACTGCCACACGTACTTACACACACACTCACAGACACAGCTATACACGTGAAATACAGAAAAGAGTACACGGAGTACACCGTATGTAAGAGTGCTAGACAGAGATGGGATGAGAGTGTATGCGAGAGTATCGGGATAAATGTTGATTTGGCAAGAAGAAAAGCCATTAAACTTGTGTAATTTAATTTCAAAGTGACCAGAAAAAAACGACGAAAGTTCAACACAAATGAATTAATTCATTCATTGATGCGCAATTATTTACGAGAATTCGACTCGAGGAACTTTTGGCGTCATTAAGGGGTCATTATGTGGATTAGAATACTTAGAATTTGTGGTCTAGCAGCTGAATGAAAGTCAGCTGGAATCAGCAAAATCATGGAATACCTAAACCAAAGTGGTACAGCTGATGTAAACAACAATGGGCAGTAACTAATTCGGGTGTGGTTGAATTTGCATAGTCATTTAATTACACTGAAACAAATCGTAATCGGAGTTAATTTCGTCATTGAAAGTCTATTAACAGTGAACAGTGGTAACTTACGGCCAAAATCCTATAACTTTTTTATTTACAATCATAAAATTCTGAAATTTGTCATTTTGATATGTGACAATATTTCTGAATTGTTTTATAAATAAATGGGCGGGTCACGCCCACTTTTTTAATAACAACTATGACTTTTTTATTTACCATCATAAACTTCTGAAATTTGACATCATTTCTGATTTTAAAAAATTTCCACGCCCACTTTTTAATAATGAGAAAATGTTTGTTTGTTGAAATTGGATCACTTAAAATGGCTCTTTCTCCTGCTCTTATAGTTTTTCTCCAATCAATGTTGGATGTTTTTATTTTTAAAAGGTTATTTTTTGGAACAAGTAAAATACGTACGCGAATTTCAATTGTAAATAATTTTTTTGTTAGAATATATGCTAAGCAGAATTTTGATATTTTTAAAAATATGAAATGGTGTTATTTTAATAGTTATCTTTCACATTCACATTCCCCTTATAGCAAAACCGTGCACCATAAAGTGATTCCTAATCGTAGGGGGTGAAATGGGACAAAAAGGGATAAAAATGGTACCTATAAAACGACAACATCTAAGTGAGTAGATACATAATATAAAAGTATTTTTCCAAATTCGTACTATTAGGGCATAAAATGAGAACAACGGATAAAAATGGCCAAACGACTGCACCAGAAATAATGAAATTCGGTGTATACATTACTCTGATTGAGTAGACACGTAAAACAAAGTAATTTTTCGAAATTTTGGGGTTACAAAGGGGATACAAATTGTACCAAACAAATGTTCACAGTTAGAGCCATGAAATTCGGGGTATACATTCCTCTGACTGCGTAGACACGAAAAATAAAAAAGTTTGATTTTTATTTGCAGGGAGTGAAATGGGACAAAAAAGGGATAAAAATGGTATCAAACTACACTAATTGAGTGGATACATAATATAAAAGTATTTTTCCAAATTCGTACTTTGTGGATTTAAAGGAAATAGAGGGATAAAAAAGGTGGCAACCAAAGGGCTGCATCAAGAATAATGAAATAAATGAATATACATTCCTCTGACTGCGTAGATATGTAAAATAAAACAATTTTTACAAATTTGTACTTTTTGGGGATAAAATGGAAAATAGTACCAACCAAATGACCGCAGCTAGAGTTATGAAATTCGGACTATACATTCATCTGACTTCGTAGACACGAAAAATAAAAGGCAAAAGGGGATAAAAGTGGTACGAACCAAACGACATAGAAACACAAAATAAAAAGATTTTTCCAAATTCATACTTTTTTAATTTTACGACAAAAATTTTTTGAATCATGAAGTTAGGTTATCTTGCACTGCTTACGTGAGAGATAATGGATTTTCAAAATGTTTTACTTTTGGTATTAAAACAGGATGGGAATGTGAAAATGTGGATAGGATGTGGTAAACTGTAGCACACACTATCTACCAATATTAATGGTATTTAAGCTTTTTTGAAGATTGCTGTCTTATGTTTACTTTCTAAATTGACTTGGATAAAAGGGCGATTTTTTAGCTATTGTCTTTTTGGCAACACTGGTTTAAACAGCTGACGCACGTTTCGTGTTTTGTTTCACTGTCAAACATCTTCAGTTTGGTCTATAATTTAACCATGAATCGTCTTACAAACGAACAACGCTTGCAACTTATTGAATTTTATTATCAAAATGCGGGCTCTGTTAAGAAAGTTCATCGCGCGCTTCTTGTGTTCAGCGACGAAGCTCATTGGGTACGTAAATAGGCTGAATTGTCGATTTTGGAGTGAATATCAGGCAGCAGCATTGCCAGAGCTACCAATGCATCCAGAAAAAGTCACAGTTTGGTGCGGTTTATGGGCTGGTGGCATCATTGGACCGTACTTCTTCAAAGATGATGCGAATCATGACGTAACTGTGAATGGTAAGCGCTACCGTGAGATGACATCCAACTTTTTTTGCCCAAAATGCAAGAGCTTGACTTGCATGACATGTGGTTTCAACAAGACGGTACCACATGCCACACAGCACGCGAAACAATGGACTTTTTGAGAGGCGAGTTCGCTGAACATTTTATTTCACGTTCGGGACCGGTCAATTGACCACCTAGATAGTGCAATTGAACACCTTTAGACTATTTTTTGTAGGGCTATGTAAAAGCTCATGTCTATACAGACAAGCCCGCTTCAATTGACGCATTGGAAGACAATATTGAAGCATTTATTCGTGAGATACCGGCCGAAATGTTGGAAAGAGTATGCCAAAATTATACTAAGCGGATGGACCATTTGAGGCGCAGTCAAGGTCAACATTTGCATGAAATAATCTTCAAACATTAAATTATATAGGGACCGTACTATCGATTCAAATAAAGATTTCATGCATTTTTCTGAATTTTATGTGTTTTTTTGAAAAACTTTCCTATAGCTTTAAAAAAATCACCAGTTATTATTTCGATATATAGTATAAACATATAGGTATTCTTGCCTATTTGCTTTGTCTTTCCTATTTATTTATAAAATTATTTTTTCATTAATTTTTTTTTTTTGGCTTATTACAACAATTTAAACTTTCCCCGTAATGTTACTGTAATTCTATGAAATTCTAAAGCCTCTGTGGAATGCAATCCATTGTGGAAGGTATATAATGTTCAGCCCGGCCGAACTTTTCTTTGTTTTTACATGTTTTTGTAAAGGCTGGTTGCCTCATTTCCCCATGCAGCATCAAATGTTTAAATTGAATTATTGAATTCTGTATACAAAAGGCCGAGTGCGTATTTCAAAATTATTTAGATTTTAACCTTGTTTCGCTGTGCGAAATTTCTAAGCCATAGCTTTTTTGTCAGCGCTCCTTGCACCAACAACTTAAACCGTCTGCCCAACCCAATGCGATTTACAACATAACTATCGAATAAGTCAACAACATCCTACACACAGCAAAAAAAACATATTGTGTAATCCACTCTTAATTTCGTCAACGCATAAATCTTACCATCGACATATTTAATCGAAACCTTATCAAGTTTGCTTTTGTATTACCGTTTGTCTTTCTTTCACATTAAATATCACAATTAACATCACTGATCTTTCCTATTAAATTGCGCAATATTTAGAATATTTTGCTTCATGCTTAACTTGCTAATCCCAGCACATTGATTTTCACGCATACATGCATGCATAACACTCTCAAGAATTTCCACAATTTGCCAAGTATTTAAAGAACCCGCACATATACACACGCACACACTAGTAGATATGTCTGTCTGTCTGCCTGTGCATACCTGTGAGCACAACACGAGCATGAAATATGAGCATGTGTCCAAGCAACAACTCATACATCCATAAGTATGTACGCAAAGGGCCAAAGACAGCAGAGGTATGTATCCTTTTTGTTGAGATGTTGAACACATAACAATGACACCCCAGACGCTAAGATACACCAAAGGACGGCAGGAAAATCATGGCTTGGCGAGGAGGAATGGGTTTGCGGATGTAGAGTGAAAGTACGTGTAATTTATTGTTGAAAAAGATATGCAGGTAATTTTCCTTTTCACATTTTAAATGGAATTTTAATATGGAGTCAGAAGAAGACAGCCAACAAGACGAAAAACAATCTTCTTTACTTTTATGGTAGATGGACAAACACGGAAGTAACGTTGTCAATTGAGTGCGATTATATGTGGCTGTGTGGTAGATTTGAAAATGAAAATTCTAAATTTAATTTAATTGAGAAATTTTAAAGATAACACAGTACAACACGAAAAAATATAACCATATACGGACACCACTACGTGATAAAAGATGAAGAAAAGATCCGTGTCTCCCAGTTTTGTCGAAAGTCAAGCACTTTTTTATGGGCCCCAAAAAGTTTTGGGGCCTCGGTGTAATTTTTGCAAAAAAAGTGATCATTTTTTCAGGCTCATATCATATTGTGAACATATAAAATCAAAAACTTCATCTTCAAGATCAAAATCGCAAAAAAACTGTAAAAAATTCGATTGTTTTAAACCTTTTTCCTGAACAGGTCCATAGGTCAAAATTCAAGGAAAGAATCAACTGCAAAAATTCCTAAGATCTTGGTATCTGGAATATGAACTTCCTAGGAATGATTCTTAATAGCGTTTATGTAGTAAAAATCGATTTTGCAAGACTGTTTCTGTTAATGGTCATTCCGATTACAGCGCGTATGAGTGACATTATCCTTAATCAACAGCAAGTATACGCCACCTACACACACTACAGCCTATACGATTTGTTCGACGACATTTGCGATTTTGACTTTGGAGATGAAGTTTTTTTGATTTCATATGTTCACAATTTTTGTTCTTTATGACAAGAGCTACTACTAACCCTATACATGTTTAAATCACGCCACTACCGGGGTAGAACAGCGTCACTCTAACAATCTCAGATTTTCTCTGTTGTGATAGATAAAATTGAAAACAGGGAACTTAAGAAAATTTTGGTTAAACATTAAATAAATATTTATATATGAAAAAGAAAACTTTAGGAAGTAATATTATTTTTCTTGTAGGTAATGCAAAGTTGAACAAGAATCTGTATTTCTAATTTCCCAGACATCCCAAAATCTTGAGTTACAGCTAAAAAATTGGATTCTCGTTTTTATCTTTTTGGCGGAATTTAGTTGTTTTTATTGAACATCAATTCGTAAAACATTGAGAGATGTTAACTGGAATTACCAAAACTTCTTTTTATACACTTCCCAAGGAAACGAGTTAGACCCGTCGTTCATTATACAGATCGGCTTAGAATCACTTTCTGAGTCGATTTAGCAATGTCCGTCTGTCTGTCCGTCCTTATAATCTTTTGTCGCTCTAGAAAACACATATTGTACCCGATTTTCTTTATATTTGGCAAAACATCTTACAATCTAACTAGAAACACCTGTGGCTACAGCGGGCGAGATCGGTTCAGATTTATGTAGCTCCGATTTGACTTTTTTCGTTTTAGCAACCACATATTGTACCCGATTTTCTTTAAATTGGGAACAACATCTAATAGTCGATCTAGAAACACCTATGTTGAAAGTGGGTTGGTTCAGTTCAGATTTATATATAGCTCCCATACAAATTTCGCTCGCAATTTGACTTGTTTCGCTCTAGAAACCACATATTGTATCATTTTCCCTCAAGTTTGACCCCGATGAGCGCCCCTTTACACTCACCCCATCATCCCCATTTTTTTTTCAAACGTCAAAAAATTAGGCATTCCAGCATAAAGAAATCGAAAAATGTCGTACTCCCAATATCGTTAGACGCGAATAGAAAAAAATCTGTACCTTAACACATCCTTCCCATAGGCATAACCTTATAAATTCTAAACGATCTGCGTTTCACTCAAGTGTCATATAATATTGTAGTTTCAGTTTTTTCTGCTGATTTGTTAAAAGTTTCAATATTGTAGTCTGATTTCATATCATTGTGTTGCTTCAATCTAATCTTTCCACCCAAGTTCCTGCACTCAATCCAGTTCCCCTAGTTTATTATACCCTACACCACTTCGTGGGCTAGGGTATTATAAGTTAGTTTCGCCCCAAATGTTTGTAACACCAAGAAATAATCGAGCTAGACCCACCTTTAAGTATACAGATCGGCTTAGAATCACCAGCTGAGTCGATTTAACGATGTCTGTCTGTCCGTCCGTCTGCTGTCCATCTAAGCTTGTTCGCACTCTACAGGTCGCAATTGTTGTCCGATTGTCATGAAACTTGGCAGAAGTTATTTTTTCTGGCCAATCACCATCCTTATTGAATTTGGAGGAAATCGGTTCAGATTTAGATATAGCCCCCATACAAATGTCGCACCCGATTTGACATTTTCCGCTCTAGAAACGACATATTGTACCCGATTTTCTTTAAATTTGGCACAACATCTTATAATCCAACTAGAAACACGTTTGCAAAAATTGGGTAAGATCGGTTCAGATTTAGATATAGCCCCCATACAAATGTCGCTCCCGATTTCACTTTTTCCGCTCTAAAATCCACACATTGTACCCGTTTTTCTTTAAAATTGGCACAACATCTTATAATCGAACTAGAAACATCTATGGTGAAAGTGGGCAAGATAGGTTCATATTTAGATATAGCCATCATACAAATGTTGGCCAAATTTTACATATTATATTTCACCAATAAAGACATGGTGAAAGCGGGTCACATCGTTCCAGGTTTCAATATACCCCCATACAAATGTCCTTTCCGATTTAACATTTTTTGTCAAACACATACATTTACAGGATGCAAAATCCTTCCCGATTTCACTTTTTTACCGAATTTAATTGCAATGAGAATTGTTTGGGTGATGTCCATATGTCCATACTTTGAAATGACTTTGGTATACTACTGTATAATTTGTATTTGTCTGTCGGACAATTAGATCAATTACCATATTATTTACCATACTCGTTAAATTTGACTGAAGATGAATTTATAGCATATAAATTATATGAATATAATTTGTATGAACTACATAAAATTGCTCCCATGAAATACCTGGGTTTACTAATCAAAGCGAGGTACATACGCAGGGAGTGGTGTAGGGTATTATATAATCGGCCCTGCCCGACTTTAGCCTTTCCTTACTTGTTTTAACATCAAGTAAACCAATCTTCGCTATATAAAATAAACCCCTCCCTAACCACATACAAAAAATCTGTGGGCCTTTGTCGTATCTGAACACCACAACGACAATTATATGTTACTTCGATATATTTACAGGAATGTATATACGGAATTAAACGATTCTTTTAGCTACTTTGATTGGTAGCCTTTTTATCACTTTATACCCCGTTTTCCTCTAAACATACAAATTTCGAAAAATCCATTTATACTGCGAGTCTACGTCGTCAGAGGAGTGCACACACCTAGTTTTACGAATCTAGCCGCAAACCTAAAATTGCCACTATTTTTATCCCTTTCCGTCTCTTACCCCTTAAAAGTACAAATTTCGAAAAATCCCTTTACGTAGCGTGTCTGCTTACTAAGAGGAAGACTCTTAACCATTTCCATGTGTCAGGACGAATGTTTCATATTTAACATTTCTTGACCCCCCTAATAGTACGAATTTTGAAAAATCTTTTCTTAGTACGAGTCTCCGTCATACTCGTCAGTCAGTAACGCAACAGTTTTATACACATAGATTTCTATGGACTTAAGATTTAGTAATATTTTTTAATTTATTTGACAAAAAAGGTTGCTAATAAAGGGGATATATTTTGGTGCAATTTTATTTGTTGAAAATGAAAGGACCATTCATGTACCAATTAAGTGTGCGGTCTAATTTCGTACCTTTTCTCGTAGATTTTAAGGTGACGAAGGGTAAGTTGTATTCACTTTATGCTGGTATTAATTATTTTGTCGTATTTGACAGTGTTTAAATTGTTTTATATATGTTGCTTCTTATGTTCTTCTTGTTCTTATCTCCGTCTGTCTTTGTGAGCTTGTTTTCTTTCTGTACCAGAAGTAACCACAACAAAGGCCAAGAACAGCACGAGTAGAGTAGGGAGCGGGGTATAAAGTAAATGTAACATGTATGTTGTGCATAACGCGAGTGTATCTTCCGACCGCCTAATTTACATATTTTCAACATAAACTTAAAAGAACATAACAATACACAAATGTAAACATATAAACATGCACACATAGTATACTTGGAATCGCAGTAGTATAGCACACGACAATTACTCATACGCAGCGCACAGTGGGATGAAGAGTTTCCTAAAAATACTATAAGAATATTTTATGTTTGACGTGTGTAAATTTAAATTGAAATGCTATAATGAGATGACGTAATTGCAAACTAGAATTTGATTTTATTGGGAAGAACATCAGTTTCTCCAATTTTGAAAAAATTTTCAAAATATGTACTTTTTATATGACGAGTACAGCAGCATTTCCCAAGTTGCAAAAAATATGAAATTGTTGACACTAGGGTGGATCGCCATAAGCATTTTTGTCATAAAGTAATTTTGATATAATTTGTTCTTTAATTTCAAGAAACTTACTTCTAAATTTTCATAAAATTGTCGAATTTAAAAAAAATATTTAAAAAATCATTTTATTTAACAAACACGTCCTTTTGTAAAATAAATGTTATTAATAGCTAATAGTGTCAGTAAGACGCTTCATACATTTCATGTTTTCGGTACTTACTCTGCAACAATTTAAATCGTGGAAATCAGCACTGAGAAAAATGTTTATCCGTAATGACAATTGACAATAACCTAATATTTAGAGCACATGTTTGAAGACTTCTGCCTCATGTTCACTTTTTGATTTCACTTGAAGTATTGTAATTATAAAGGGTCCGCCAAATAAGTTTTTTTTAAATGCTATAAAAAAACTACTGAATATTTTCTCAAATTTCTTTTTTATTTGAAATTACAATCCTTCTGGTTAATAATGGAAAATAATTTCATTCAAATGGCTGCCTCGGCACCCCACAAATAATAGTCCAACGGTTGAATAGTTGAAAAAAACGTTAGATGGCGGACCCTAGAAGCATCACTATTTATTTAAAACAGTGCGCACGCGTATGCCTTATAGTTTGAAATAGTAAACAAATCTCGTAATTACAATTTTCCTACTATGGTACAGCACTTCTATGTAATGTCGACAGCCTCTAATCTATCGGTAATACTGGCATGCAATCCTTGGTGGAGTTTATATAAGATTCAGCCCGGCCGAACTTACCATTTTTATCCCTCTGTTCCCATGTATCCGTTGCAAGTACGAATTTGGAAAACCCATTTTATTCTTCGAATTTTAATGACACTTGCTGCGGCCATTTCTTTCGTAAAATAGTTATCCTCTTTTTACATTATACCATCATACAAAGTACGAAGTCCAAAAAAAATCCCTTTATTTTACGTGTCTACGCAATCACAGGAATATATACACCGAATTCCATTATTCTAGGTTCAGCCGTTTGATTAGTGCCATTTTTTTCCTCTATTCCCATTCTACCCCTTAAAAGTACGAATTTGAAAAAATTATTTAATATTATGTATCTACTCAATTAGAGGAATGTACACACCGAATATCTATATATGTTTCTAGCTGTTTTAGTTTGATAGGTACTATTTTTATCCCTTTTTGGTCAATTTCACCTCCTACGAATAAGAATCACTATATGGTGCACGTTTTTTATAGGGGGAATCGCACACCCAATATCAATTAAATATAAATGTCCGTTTATTGAAAAAAAACTTGCTTAAATACTCTAGATTATCAGGGGTATTTTCAGTCCTTGCGAAGAAAAATTGGACCTTTACATTTGTGGATATTTATTTATTTATTTCAATAGTCTATGGATACATATCCTTACAGATTTGATTAAAAACTAAAAGTAATATATATCTAAAATTTCAATAAACTTATTGATAGGAAGCGATAAATATAAAGCAAATTTCTTATTAATTAAATTGAATTCTTTCAATGATCTCAAAATAGGTTCATTTCAAGAATAATTATTTCTATGCATAGGAATATTAAAAAAATTAAAGAATCGCAGACAATTAACAGGAACGTTGAAGCCAATTCTTCTAAGGAGTAATAGACAATCAATAAGTCCACAAATCAACTTGTACACGAATAGAACATAACTTTTAGATATTAGAACTTAGAACTTAGGATATGCTAGAGAGCTTTCAAAAGACGGACATGGCTAGGTAGTCATAGAATTTTATGATGACCAAGGGTCCCAGTTCGATATTTCTAGGTGTTCTACAGTAGTTTTACATATTTTTTTTAAACAATAAAATTAAACTAGTAAATCAAAAAAAAAAATTCAAATCTATGCTTTATGCAAGCAGAATTCTATTGGGCCTAGAAATTCTTTTTTAGTTATCTTTTGTAGAAGGAAAAATTACAGCAAAATTTCAGTTTTTTATCTGCCATAGAACGGCATATATTCGAAAATGGGTTTTAACTTCGTATGGGAGGTGCCACGCCCACATTTCCATTACCGCCCATTTTTGTCACAACTACGCACATTAATGCTAGATGCACTTACACAAAATTACAGTAGGTGTAATTTTGGTTTTAACTTCATATGGGAGGTGCCACGCCCACTTTTGCATTACCGCCCATTTTTGGCACAACTATGCGAATTGATGCTAGATGCACTTACACAAAATTTCAGCACTCTAGGTGTCATAGAACTGACAATATTCAATAATAGGTTTTAACTTCGTATGGGAGGTGCCACGCCCACTTTTCCAATACCGCCCCTTTTTGGCACAACTATGCGAATTGATGCTAGATGCACTTACACAAAATTTCAGCACTCTAGGTGTCATAGAACTGACAATATTCAATAATAGGTTTTAACTTCGTATGGGAGGTGCCACGCCCACTTTTCCAATACCGCCCCTTTTTTGCACAACTATGCGAATTGATGCTAGATGCACTTACACAAAATTTCAGCACTCTAGGTGTCATAGAACTGACAATATTCAATAATAGGTTTTAACTTCGTATGGGAGGTTCCACGCCCACTTTTCCAATACCGCCCATTTTTGGCACAACTATGCACATTGATGCTAGATGCACTTACACAAAATTACAGCACTCTAGGTGTCATAGAACTGACAATATTCGATAATAGGTTTTAACTTCGTATGGGAGGTGCCACGCCCACTTTTCCAATACCGCCCCTTTTTGGCACAACTATGCACATTGATGGTATATGCACTTACACAAAATTTCAGCACTCTAGGTGTCATAGAACTGACAATATTCAATAATAGGTTTTAACTTCGTATGGGAGATGCCACGCCCACTTTTCCAATACCGCCCATTTTTGGCACAACTATGCGAATTGATGCTAGATGCACTTACACAAAATTTCAGCACTCTAGGTGTCATAGAACTGACAATATTCAATAATAGGTTTTAACTTCGTATGGGAGGTTCCACGCCCACTTTTCCAATACCGCCCATTTTTGGCACAACTATGCACATTGATGCTAGATGCACTTACACAAAATTACAGCACTCTAGGTGTCATAGAACTGACAATATTCGATAATAGGTTTTAACTTCGTATGGGAGGTGCCACGCCCACTTTTCCAATACCGCCCCTTTTTGGCACAACTATGCACATTGATGGTATATGCACTTACACAAAATTTCAGCACTCTAGGTGTCATAGAACTGACAATATTCAATAATAGGTTTTAACTTCGTATGGGAGATGCCACGCCCACTTTTCCAATACCGCCCATTTTTGGCACAACTATGCGAATTGATGCTAGATGCACTTACACAAAATTTCAGCATTCTAGGTGTCATAGAACTGACAATATTCAATAATAGGTTTTAACTTCGTATGGGAGGTGCCACGCCCCTTTGTCCAATTGGTCAAATTTTTCCATTTCCTTGTATTGTCATCGAAAATGATTAAGTGTGCAAAATTTGAGCAAAATTGGTTGAGAAAAAAGCTTTCAAAAATTGATTTCAAATTTTGTGGCACACAAACATATATAGAAAGTAACCTTATATAAAGCATGGAAAAAAATATTAAAAACAAACTTATTTCTTTTTTGCAAAATAAATTTCTTTTGTTCGATGACTTATAGTGAAATTTGACGCATTTATTTTTGTGTTCCACGGTGTAATTGATGTAGGGTAAGCATCACGAATGCGAAATGAACCGTCTTACTGAGACTTCTAACCATTAAAAAAAATCACAAAAATTGAAAAAGCAATTTGCTTGAAATTGCCGAAGAATATATATTTGTATCTCATACCACAAAAAGTTATTTTTTTAATATTTTTTTGAAAGTAATGAAATGTAGATTTATTTGCCATGTAGAAAAGTATAGGAGGGCCAATTAATGCTTTAAATTATAATCGGCTATAAAAAGTACTGATTATGTTTTAAAATTTCTGGTTTTATTGGAAAGTTTGAACTTTGTCATTTAATAACACAGTGCAACATGAAAAAATATAACCATATACACCGCTACGTGATAATAGACCGAAAAAAGACCCGTGTCTCCCTGTTTTGCCCAAAGTCATGAACTTTTTTATGGACCCCAAAGATTTGGGCCTCGGTGTCATTTTTGCAACAAGTTATCATTTTCTCAGGTTCATGGTATTTTCAAAATTCAAGGAAACAATCAACTACAATCAATCAATCAAAATGTACCTAAGATCTCAATATACAACTTTCTATAACATATTAACTTCCTAGGTATGATTCTTAACACAGTTTAGGTAGGAAAAATATATCTTGCAAGACTGTTTCGGTTAATGGTCAGTCCGCCTACAGTACGTATGAGTGATATTATCTTTAATCAACAGCACGTATACGCTACCTACACACACTACAGGCTATAAGATTTGTTCACTATTTTTGTTCTTTATGACAATAGCTACAACTTTACCTCAGTGAGTAAAACAAAATTCGAAACGGTTTGCCAGATATAAGCCTGAGAAAATGATCACTTTTTTGCAAAAATGACACCGAGACCCCAAATCTTTGGGGGTCCATAAAAAAGTGCATGACTTTGGGCTTTTTTGGTCTTTATCACGAAATGGTGCTCGTATATGGTTAGATTTCTATGACTTAAAAAATTACACACGGTGTAATGAAACACAATATCATTCATATGATTACCAAGACTGGCTCGTCAGTACCGCATCCGATCAACCCAATTTTTCAGTATAGCCCAAAATCCACACCAAACAGTGACTCGTTGTGGATACATTGGCTTCTCAATAGTCGCGGGTGGGTTCTCTCTTCTCCGTAAATTTCTTACAGTTTGCGTTAGAGACTCACTACTTTGGAAGTAAGTTTTTAATATTTTGCAATTTTGTTCGAGCGTATAGCGTCCCATTTAGCAAACATAATTTGTCAACCATAAACCTGAAAATAAAATAAAAATGAATGTTATTCTACCTTTCAAAGCAATCGGTAGTTCAAATTTAAAATTTTAAATGTCCCTCCCTATACATATTTTTAAAATTTTGATGTAAATCGGAGAGAAGAGCCAACATTTCAAAATTAAAAATATTTAAAACGGCTGACATTAAGCTACCTTCAAAAAAATTTTAGTTTGTTTAATGCTTTGTCCCAAAATATTTCGGCTTTACCGCTGTGCATCCATGAGCTACTCAGTTTTTTTTTTCGATTTCAGTGAAACATCCAATTTGTATTTTTAATAGTTCTCTGAAAGTTAAAATGTAATACCTTGAGGAGCAACAACAATGAAAAATTTAAAATGTCGTCGTTAATGTAATTGGAATGGAATTGCAAAGTAGAAAATTCATTTTCCGGGTGAATTTTTTATTAAGGGTGCATCAGTGGCTATCACATGGTAGGTGAGCCAGAAAAATTCACCCTAATGACCAACCTATAAAAAATTTTTGAACAACTTTTTTCGGGGGGATCTTCTTTTCAAATCCGCAACAGATACGATTTTGTATTAAGGGTGCATAATTGGCTATCAAGTGGTAGATGAGCCAGAAAAAAACTCATCCTAATGTCCCACCTGTAAGAAGTGATTATTTATTTGAACACAATTTTTTTCGAATCTTCCTACTGTGGGAAATTCTTCATTTTAAGTATTTTTAACTAACGCTTTAATGGATGAATGTGAGAGAGTATGTGAGTGTGTTGTCATATGTGTGTGTGTGGATGTGTGGGTGTGTGAAAGCTGACTACCGTCTTTGTTATGCCGCTTAAGTACATAAGCTTGATGTTGGTTGCATGTTGTGGTTTCCTGGAGTGAATCGTGTGAACAGCGAAAGGATTCATAAAAATCTGAATAACTGAACACCCCCTCATCACGCCCCACCGTCAACGCCAACGCCGAAAAGGACTGACGCAGCCACACACACGCGCGCAACGACAAAAAGATACAACAACAATATATATTCTGTAACCTTAATAGTATGAATAACAGCTCTGTCACAAATATACTCGCTTAATGCCTCAATGTCTTTATCAACAATTCGTTCATTTTGCTCCTTTCTTGCCAAACGACTTTTTATCAAGTCTTATTGTCAGTGTCACACAATCCACCAGCGCACCCACTTACCCACCTGACATCCTGCCCGCATACATATTCACACAGCCACACACACCCACAGACATACGCACGTACGAACGAGCGCATCATTGTCACGCTGTGTTGATTATTTATTGGTTCAAGGATGGCAACAAAAAAACCAGCGGAGATGAAAAGCATTGTTAACCATAAGTAGCTACAGATACGTTCACAAATCCACCATAAATATACGAGGTGTACATATGGGCAATACATACATAGGTGTTGCCTATATCCTGAATTATTTTTTCCAGTATATTTGAAATACACCAAAAACTAGAACCGTAACTATTCGGTTCAGGTTAGTTAGCTTAGCTAGCTAAGGAGAAATGCACCATTTCACTCCCTGACAAACATAGAGTCGATGCCATGTCCATGTGTCCATATTTGGGCCAAATTAACGCCTTTAACCCTCAAAGGTCCAAGATGATTATCTTAGTATAAACTGCTTCAGATTAGTTAGAGAAGGATTAGGAGAAATGTACCATTTCACTCCCTGACAAACATAGTGTCGATGCAATATCCATGTCTCTACGGAATGCTCTCTATAGTTGGGTCAAATTAACGCCTTTAACCTTCAAAGGTCCAAAGTGATTTTTATTCCCTCCACCTCCAGAATGGAGGTATACTAACATAGTCATTCCTTTGGAAACACCTTGAAATATCGATATGATACCTTATAATATATATATATATATATATATCTTGATCGTCATAAAATTCTAAGACAATCTAGTCATGTCCGTCCATCTGTTGAAAACACGCTAGCATCTAAACGAAATGCGCTAGGATATCAAATCAGACACAAATGTGTCTTATAGTTGTAGAGCGGTTGGGATTTAAAGTGGGCAGAATCGGTCCAATGGTAAAAAATTGTCCCTCACAAGGACTGAAAATACTATTAAAATATTTAAATATGTTGTTTATACCCTTCACCTCCAGGATGGGGGTATACTAACTTTGTCATTCCGTTTGAATCACCTCGAAATATCGAACAGAGACCCTATAAAGTATATATATTCTTGATCGTCATAAAATTCTAAGACGATCTAGCCATGTCCGTCTGTTGAAAGCACGCTAAACGAAAGCAGCTAAGACGTCCAAATTTTCCATAAATGCGTTTTATAGTCGTACATCGGTCGGGATTGCAATCGGTCCAAAGCGAAAAATTGTTCCCTAACAAGGACTGAAATATGGGCATTTTCAGTCTCTGTGGGGGAACCCCTAATATTTTAGAGTATTTAAGCATGTTTTCCCAATATCTCCCTATAATAAAAACGTGCATCATAAAATGGTTCTTATTTGTAGGGGGTGAAACGGGACCAAAGGGGATAAAAATGGTACCTATCAAACGTCGGCAGCTAGAAACACGAAATTAGGTATGTACATTCCTCTAATTGAGTATATTAATAATATAAAAGTATTATTTCCAAATTCGTGCTTTTGAGGGGTAAAATTGGAATAGAGTGATAAAAATGGTACTGTTTAGACGCGTTAGAGGGAGTAGATGGGGTTGTCTCATTTACCTTTCCCTCATAGAATAATAACACTGTGTATTTTCGGTGAACGTTATAATTATTATTCTGGGTAGTGTATTTTATTGGCACGTGTGTATGTATGTGTTACAATGCAAGTGTTGTGTTTAATATGTATTGAACTTATGTTGTGTGATTTAATAATTCATTTGTTGAGTTACGTTACAAGTAAACTTTAGTTTAAGTAGGTATGTTTCACTGTGGTATATAATGTGTGTTGTGAGGATCACTATGTAGGTTGGGTAAAAGTTGTTCTCATTCGTATCCACTTATATGTTGAGTATGGATTGTTCGAGGAACTTTTTATGGCTGCTGTTGACGTGGTTGATGTTTTATGTTGTTCCCGTGATGGGTATGTAGATCGCACTGCCTG
Source organism: Polietes domitor (assembly GCA_947397865.1). NCBI lineage: Eukaryota > Metazoa > Arthropoda > Insecta > Diptera > Muscidae > Polietes > Polietes domitor. The sequence continues at coordinate 18,058,060 of OX377619.1, read as the reverse complement.
CTCTTTTAGCGTTAGGTTGACAACTGAACTAAGCACACATAGAGAGAAGGGGGAGAGCCAAGTCGATCTTACAATTGCATGGACATGGAGATAGACGCTAGGAGAGAAAGGATGCCACCCAGCAAACATTCTGTATTCGCATGAACAGGTACCTACCATACGGCTGTACCTAAAATAATGACATTCGGTGTATACATTCCTCTAATGGCGTAGACACGTAAAATAAAGAAATTTTTCGAAATTCGCACTTTTAGGGGTTAAAATAGAAAAGGGGATAAAAATTGTACCAACCAAATGACCGCAGCTGGAGTCATGAAATTCGAAATTAACATTACTCTGACTGCGTAGACACGAAAAATAACAAGGTTTTTCCAAATTCGTACTTTCTTGGGATACAATGGGAACAAAGGGATAAAAAATGGTACCAACTAAACGGCTACAGCTAGAATGACACGTGAAATAAAGAGATTGTCGAAAGTCGTATTCTTAAGGGGGTAAAATGAGGATAAAGAGGGTATCAACCAATGGCCGCAGCTAAAATCATGGTATTCGGTGTATACAACGAGACAGGCAAAATAAAAAGGTTTTTTTCCAAATTCGTACTCATTTACTTTTACGTCAAAAATGGTTGAATCGCGAAACTATTTTATCTTGCACTATGTACGTGGGATAATGGATTTTCAAAATTAATAAGAATTAAAAATTAGAATTAAATTTAGAATTAAAATAGGATGGAAATACAACCAACTGTAGCACCCACTACACTGAAAGAATTAGCCTTCATAATATTTATGGAGAGATTTCATAAAAGGGTTTTCATAAATTTAGTGAATTTTTTCTTAATAAGTATGAAAAATTTATAAATAAAATTAAATGTTTCATAGACTTTTTTCATAAACATTTCATATTTCATAAAACAATATTGTTAAATTAGTTAAATTAGAAACATAGTTTCATAAGATCAAAGAAAGATTTCATAGTATTAAAGAAACAAAGATTATGAAATATGTTATAACCAATAAAATATTTGTGTTATGAAATCTTCAAATAAATATAATGAATTATTTCATGGTTTTTATGAAATATTTCATAATTTATAACTAAATTTTTAATGTGTCGACTTTGTTCGTTAAAAGCTAGCAATTCTCATTTGTCCTCTGTAAAATCTGACATAAGTATGAACCCTTATTTAGGTCAAAGACATTGCAAAGTCAACGAGTCAGACCTTTTTGGTTTATATTGGAAACTTCAGTATACATTATTACTATATATGAAACTCTTTCACAAAATTACTAAAGTTTCTTCATAAAATCTATGAAAAATTTCATAAATCATATTATGAAAAATAACGAATTTTTATGACAAAAGTTCTTCGAATGAAGAAATGCATTTCATAGTTTCTAAGAAAAGTTTCATAAATTCTATGACAATTTTCATTGATTTGTGCTTTACGAAACATGTTTCATACATTTTATGAAATGTTTCTTTGGCGACTTTTTAGTGAAAATTCTCACCATGGTTAAGACAAAATCATAAATATTATGAAGATAATTCTTTCAGTGTATCTACCAATATTTATGGTGTTGAAGTTTTTGAAGACTGCTGTCTTATATTTACTTTTTGAATGGACTTGAATTTATTTATTTATTATCTCGATATATACAGTATATACATATTGGTAGCCTTGTCTTGTACGCGAGTTTTGAAGTAATAATATTTACTTATAAAATTATTTTTTCAATATTTTTAATTTGATTTATTTTGAATATATTAAATAAATTGTTATTGCACTTTTACGAAAATCAACGAAAATGCATTACATGGTGGAGGGTATATAAAGTTCGGCCCGGCCCACTCGAATGTTTAGACACAAACGACCCTCAAGGGCGTTTGATGATTAACAACACATTGGGACATCCAGCAAAAACATATTGACTCTTTCTGTTGCCTAAAACTTTCAAAAATGTCACGTGCTCCTTTAAGGATTAAATCTTTGCTGATGCCATGCTGAATATGCTGGCGCTGTGCAAAGCCCCATATGAATATATGCATATCAACTCACACTCACATACATGCATGCATACATACATTTATGCCCATAAAGACATTGATTAAATGCGGAATTTTTTTATTATAAAATTATGCAGACAAAATTGTCGAGCATACGTTAAATGTTCGAATTACACGCATTGTCATGCCTGATTCCGTCAGAGAGACAGACAGCCAGCCAGACGGACGAATGGATGGATGGACGGACGTGCAAGAACGCAGACATGAGGGTAGAGTTCCCTTTGTTCGTTTACCGTGCGTGCGTGTGTATGTGTGTGGCACCTTGTGGTGTTGCGGGTTTCTGAGAAGTCTTTTCATATTCCACCGGAAATCATTTATTTCAATTTAATACCATTATACCGTTCTCCGTGTACGTTAAATACGTGCGGATGTTTCGCACAAAGACATCTTCAGTGTAGTCACTCGTATGGCTGTCTGTCTGTGTGTGTGTTGATTTACTTGCCTGCCGTCATAACAAGCCAACGCAGAAGGAAAGGCATGAGCCAGGAGATTGTCATTTTTTATAGCTTCTTTTTCTTCTTCTTCATGGCATTGCCTGCGATTTTCGCCTTCAGTCAAAAAAATTGCTAGTTAATTTTGGCTAATCAAAAGCGTAAATGAATTTATTGTTCGTATGTTTAATTTCCATATATTTAGCTATTAATTTCCATATATATTCCAGCAGAATTGCTATGACAAAATTATATCCCCAGGATGTGGGCGGGCTGATAATAAGTATAAGTAAACGAGTGTATATGGGATATTAAAAACCCAAATTGAATTATTAAGTGCTAACTGTTGAAAGCCGCGGATATTGTCATTCCGTTTGTAACATCATGAAATATACGTCGCACTGTGGTTCAGAAACAAAATCCACAGGCCATTTTTGTATCAGTTAACATCCAGTATTGTAAAAAATTTAAATTAGGAAAGGACAAGAAAATCAGGTAATCTGATATAATTTAGAAATTAGCCCAAAGTTGACTATTTCGTATTTTTCGATTTTAAAGAAACCACTTTGTCATTCCGCTTGTAACACCTTAAAATAGTCATCGGCGACTCTATAAAGAATATATATGTCTGTCTATCTGTTGAAAGTACGATAGCGGCCGAGCTAGGAGATTCAAATTTTCCCTAAATGTGTCTAATGGATGCAGATCGGTCGGGATTGAAAAAATTTTCCCTAACAAGGACTTAAAGTACCCTAATATTTAGAATACACTAGTCAACAGTCAAAATGTACTCGGGATGCGATAATTTTTTCTGTGTAGATAACCTTGACATGAGCTCGAAAAACGCAATAAAAAAATTTTTTTTCGTTTGGTTTTTTTTTATTATTATTTTTTTTTAAATTTTAAAAATTTTTTTTTGGTTAATTTGTTTCGTCCGGCATAACTCGGGAACCACTAGCCCGATTTAATTGAATTAAATTTTAAAAAATTTAAAATTACAATTCCCTTAATCTGTTCATATATTGTTTTCCTATACAAGCAACAGTTTCCAAGTTAAAAATGAATATATAAAGGAAAAAACTTATTTTTTGCCTAAAGATTTAATTTTTTTTTTTAAATCCATAAAAAATCCAAAATGAAAAAAAATGTCAAATCTTATTACTTTTACGTAAAGTCACATAACCTATGAGCAAAATGAGACAAAGATCATGAAAATCGATGCACGCGTTTCGCTTTTATTCGCAATTGAGTAAAGGTATGAATTTCAAAAATTTGCTCGACATATGCACAACTTTGTCTATGGTAAGGTTTTTTCTTTTTTATTACAAAAAAAATTAAAATTTGTTGGGTGACAAAAATATATGACTTTAAATTAAAAAACAATTCGATATATGTACAAGAAATTATCCTAAGGATATCAACATTAATTAATTATAAAAAAGTTTTAAAAAAAATATCTAAACACAAAAATAAAAACCTTCAAATTAAAAATAATTATGTGCTTTTGTCTTTCTTTTATATTGTTGTGGGTCTGTTTCTCTTATCAGGAACCAGATATAGTCCCCCATCATAGCTTCGTTCCAAAATCCTTGGTATCGGTGCTCAATTTCTTTCATTTGCTGATGAAAACGCTCACCATGCTCGTCACTCACATAGCCCAGGTTGTCCGGAAAGAAGTGCGAGTGTAGAAAATGTATCTTAAGCGACATATTTGCTCTAATTTTTTTATAATTTTGGAGTAGTTGTTCGACGATCTCTCTGTAATTTGAGCTTTTGTTGTTTCCAAGAAATCCGGAAACAATTTGCCGAAATGAGTTCCAAGCTGCAGCTTCATTTGGTGATAAAATGTGCTCAAACTGTTGGTCTTGCAACAACTTTTTAATTTGCGGACCGTCGAAAACGCCTTCCTTAATCTTTGCTGATGAAAGGTGAGGGAAAATGGTTTTTAAATAGGCGAACGCTTCGCCATTTTTGTTGATAGCTTTCACGAAGTTTTTTATGAGTCCGAGCTTTATGTGAAGAGGTGGGAGAAAAACATTTTCCTTTTTTATGAGTGGTGTATATTTCACGTTGTCGCTGCCGGGGATGAAGTTAACTCTTTCTGTCCAACTCCTCCTGGTGTAATGATGTTGACGATCGCGGCTGTCCCAAAGGCAGAGAAAACAACAGTACTTTGTGAATCCACCTTGTAATCCACAAAGGATACCGATAACCTTAAGGTCGGCACAAACTTTCCAATCGTGCCTCTCATAGTTAAGGCACTTTAGTAGATTGTCCATGACTTCGTATGTTTCCTTGGTGTCAACGGCATGAGCAATTGGAATCGAAGGTTTCTCGTTGCCGTTGTGCAGTAAAATTGCTTTAAGGCTCTGCTTGTTGCTGTCGATGAAAAGACGCCACTCTCCTGGATCGTAAGAGTACCCGAGTTCACCAAATAATCCGGGAATGTCCTTACAAAAACAGATGTTGTCTTTTTTTGTGTAGTACCTTGCGTATGGTTCATGACGCTTCCTGTAGATTGTTGTCACCACACCAGGAGCCAAGAAACCGAACTGTTGCATGCGCGATGCATGCAACTCTGCATCTTCCTTGGAGAGTTTCAATTCTCTAACCCAATCGTTCAGTTCTGCTTGGGAACATAAGCGTTGACCTCCATGCAATGTATATGTTGACTCGCATTCTGATGTGGTTTCTACTTTCTCCGGATCTGATGTTGGATGTATCGCCTCATTATTAGATGCCCATCTTGAAACGGACGGTTGCGGGTCCACTGGTTCTTCGGAAAATGGCACTGGAAAATTCACTGTTGAAACAGCAGCGTAAGTCCATCGTATATTTTTTCCCACGCCTGTTTTTTTGCTAAGACAGAAGTAGCAATCTGTTACATGGCAAAGCGGAGCTCTCCAAAGCATTGGCATGATGATTCTCGGCTGTCGTCTGAAAGAATTTCAATAATAAGTTATATATGTTCTTGAATTTCGTAATCTACACTTACCTTGAGTCAGCTAGCTGTACGTAGCACCTTGGACATAGAGCACTTGGTGTCCACCGCTCATCTATGTTTGAGACCTTTAAATTGAAGCTCTCTTCAAATGAATCTCTCAATTTAGGTGAAAAACAACGCTTGTTTTTTTCAGAAACGTATTCTCCGCACATGTAACAAAAATTACTTGGATTGGTATTGCATTCAAATCCTCGCGAACGTTTGCTCATTTTAACTATCGCGTTCGTCGACACTTGTTGAATGAGTAAAATCGATCAATGAAGACCTATTTATACTGTGTATTGTTTAGTATTTTACTGACAGGTACTTATAAATGGGTGTATATTTTTTTACGGTGGCTACATACCTGTTTCACCATGTGTGAGTCTTAAATTTTCCGAATAATGACCACCCTTAAATGTGGGTTGCATTTCTGTAAAAAAATCATACAGGTAGCCAACGGAAAACCCAAATAATTAAAAAAGTCCCCTTTCCTTTTTTCCTTTTAATTGTTCACGCACATTTATTAGCGTTTATTACTTTGCTTACGCAATCATAAAAATTAAATAACCCTTTGTTTATTCCGTTTTGTTAATTCTGAGAATCAAAAAAAAAAGAAAAAACCTTACCATAGACAAAGTTGTGCATATGTCGAGCAAATTTTTGAAATTCATACCTTTACTCAATTGCGAATAAAAGCGAAACGCGTGCATCGATTTTCATGATCTTTGTCTCATTTTGCTCATAGGTTATGTGACTTTACGTAAAAGTAATAAGATTTGACATTTTTTTCATTTTGGATTTTTTATGGATTTTTAAAAAAAAAAAATTAAATCTTTAGGCAAAAAATAAGTTTTTTCCTTTATATATTCATTTTTAACTTGGAAACTGTTGCTTGTATAGGAAAACAATATATGAACAGATTAAGGGAATTGTAATTTTAAATTTTTTTAAAATTTAATTCAATTAAATCGGGCTAGTGGTTCCCGAGTTATGCCGGACGAAACAAATTAACCAAAAAAAAAAATTTTAAAATTTAAAAAAAAAATAATAAAAAAAAACCAAACGAAAAAAAAAATTTTTATTGCGTTTTTCGAGCTCATGTCAAGGTTATCTACACAGAAAAAATTATCGCATCCGGAGTACATGAAATTTTTTTCAATTTGTTGAGTAGTGATATTTAAGCAATTTTTTATACCCTCCACCTAAGGATGGATGTCATTCCGTTTGTGACATCTTAAAATATTCATCATAGACTCCATAAAGTCTATATAAAGGGTGATTTTTTAAGAGCTTGATAACTTTTTTTAAAAAAAAAAACGCATAAAATTTGCAAAATCTCATCGGTTCTTTATTTGAAACGTTAGATTGGTCCATGACATTTACTTTTTGAAGATAATTTCATTTAAATGTTGACCGCGGCTGCGTCTTAGGTGGTCCATCCGCTTAGTCCAATTTTGGCATTTCCACGTTTTTGAGTAACAGAGACCCAATTGGTGCGAACGGCGACGAATCGAAAATTGGTGGTCATCATTAACACTGGCCGATACAGCTGCGATATTTTCTTCAGTTCGCACTCTACGTAAGCGTGTTGGTGGTTTAATGTCCAACAATGTAAATTTGGTGCGAAATTTAGTCACAATAGCCCGAATAGCCGCTTCAGTGGGTCGATTAAACTGACCATAAAATGGAAGCGCGCAATGAACTTTCTTAACAGAGCACGCATTTTGATAATAAAATTCAATAATTTGCAAGCGTTGTTCGTTTGTAAGACGATTCATGATGAAATGTCAAAGCATACTGAGCATCTTTCTCTTTGACACCATGTCTGAAATCCCACGTGATCTGTCAAATACTAATGCATGAAAATCCTAACCTCAAAAAAATCACTCTTTATATCCTAGGTCGTGGTAAAATTCTAAGACGACTAGTTAAGCAATTTTTATACCCTCCACCTCCAGGATGGGGGTACACTAACATTATCATTCTGTTTGTAACACCTTGAAATATTGACCTGAGACCCTTTAAAGTATATATATTATTGATCGTCATAAAATTCTAAGACGTTCTAGCCTTGTCCGTCCGTCTGTTGAAAGCACGCTAGCATCTAAATGAAAGGAGCTAGGAAGAAATTGGCGAAATCGGCCCAAAGGGAAAAATTTTTCCTCACAAGGACTAAAAATACCCATAATAACCCCTAATATTTTAGAGTATTTAAGCATATTTTTTAATTTGTCTGCTGGTACTTACTTGATACTGGGCATGTGCATTTCCCCAATAACAAAAATGTGCTCCATAAAGTGATTCCTATTCGTAGGGGATAAAATGGGGCAAAAAGGGATAAAAATGGTACATATTAAACGACAGCAGCTAGAAACACAAAATTCGGTGTGTACATTAGAGCGTACCAGGTTACAAGTAAAAAAAAAGTTCGCCGTACACCTTCGAATATGAAGTATTATTGAAAGGTAGTTTCAAAAAAAAATTTTTTATTTTTTTATGCCGAACGTAGGGGTCGCGCTTTTATATTTTTCTATATAACTTCTGCATTTATAAACGGATTTTAAAGTGTGATGCATCGATGTTTTTGTCTCGACGAGGCCGATTTTTTTGTCTTTGAGCTCAAGCATGATTCATGATTTTATGCGAGCTTTAATTTTCTGATATTATTCTGATTATTAGGGTAGTAGCAACTGAGATATGATGGGTAAGTACCAGAAGGGGGCCTCAATGACTTCAAAGACAAAAAAACGGCCTCGTCGAGACAAAAACATCGATGTATCACACTTTAAAATCCGTTTATAAATGCAGAAGTTATATAGAAAAATGTAAAAGCGCGACCCCTACGTTCGGCATAAAAAAATAAAAAAAAAATTTAAACTACCTTTCAATAATACTTCATATTCGAAGTGTACGGCGAACTTTTTTTTTGAGGTACGCCCTAGTGTACATTAGAGCGTACCAGGTTACAAGTAAAAAAAAAAAAGTTCGCCGTACACCTTCGAATATGAAGTATTATTGAAAGGTAGTTTCAAAAAAATTTTTTTTATTTTTTTATGCCGAACGTAGGGGTCGCGCTTTTACATTTTTCTATATAACTTCTGCATTTATAAACGGATTTTAAAGTGTGATACATCGATGTTTTTGTCCGATTTTTTTGTCTTTGAAGTCATTGAGCTCAAACATGATTCATGATTTTATGCGAGCTTTAATTTTCGATTATTAGAGTGGTACATTAGGGTAGTAGCAACTGAGAAATGATGGGTAAGTACCAGAAGGGGGTGCTTGAGCTCAATGACTTCAAAGACAAAAAAATCGGCCTCGTCGAGACAAAAACATCGATGTATCACACTTTAAAATCCGTTTATAAATACAAGTTATATAGAAAAATGTAAAAGCGCGACCCCTACGTTCGGCATAAAAAAATAAAAATTTTTTTTTTGAAACTACCTTTCAATAATACTTCATATTCGAAGGTGTACGGCGAACTTTTTTTTTGAGGTACGCCCTAGTGTACATTCCTCTAATTGAGTAGATACATAATATAAAAGTATATTTCCAAATTCGTACTTTTAGGGGTAAAATGGAAATAGAGGGATAAAAATGGTACCCACAAAACGACTGCACCTAGAATAATGAAATTCGGCGTATACATTCCTCTGATTGCGTAGACATGTAAAATAAACGGATTTTTCGAAATTCGTTCTTTTTGGGTTTAAATTGGAAAAAGGGGATACAAATAATACCAACTAAATGACCGCAGCTAGTGTAATGAAATTCGGAATATACATTCCTCTGACTGAGTAGACACGAAAAATAATGTTTTTATTTTAATTCGTACTTTCAAGGGAAACAATGGGTACGGAGGGATAAAAATAGTACCAGCTAAACGACTACAGCTGGAATGATTAAATTCGATGTGTACATCCCTCTAATTGCGTAGACACGTATAATAAAGGGATTTTAAAAAGTCGTACTCTTAAGGGGTCAAATAGGAAAAAAGGGATAAAAATGGTACCAACAAAATGGCCGCAGCTAGCTTATGGATTTCGGTGTATACATTCCTCTAACTGCATAGACACGCAAAATAAAACGATTTTTCAAATTCGCACTTTTTACTTTTATGGCAAAAATTGGCTGAATCATGAAGTTAGGATATTTTGCACAACGTACGTGTGATTAAAATAGAATGGAAATACAGCCAACGGTAGCACCCACTATCTACCAATATTTATGGCATTTAAGCTTTTTTGAAAATATAAATATAAAAATATTTATTTTTTGACTTGACTTGAAATATTATTTCGATATATATAGTGTAAACGTATTGGTAGCCGTGCCTTATAAGTAGGGTTTGGGGTTTCCCGGACTTTTTTCATTTCCCGGGAAAACGGGAATGAAAAGTTTCATTTCCGGGAATCCCGGGAATTTCCGGGAAAAAGGTAATTTATTTTAGGTATGTCCAATATGGTTTAAAATAACAATATTTAGTAACGGATGTGCTTTTTACAAATACTGTCCTATTACAAATTAAAAGCGATTGTGTTTGTCAAAATATTTTACATTTCACAAATATTTTATTCTAGACTAATTGACGTCATAAAATTGGACATTTAAATCATAGGCACAAGTGCCTGACAACAATAACTCGTATGACTGATAACGTCTTTAATTTAGAAGATTCATTCGTCAAGAGACGAAAATATTTAACAGCAACGGGGGGATATATTCTAAACTGTAAAATCAATAGAAATATTATAAAAAATTAGTATTATTAATTAATTCCAGTCATTAGTTCTTACAGAAGGTCATTTAAATATACCGTAGGGTATACATATTTCTATTCCTATTAGATTTCTCTTGAAAGTTTCCAGGTGAACAATTTTAATGTTTTCCCTATTTTTATACCATTTCTTACTGGCTTCATATGTAGAATAAGAATAAGAATATTTTCACCTTTTATCTCGTAGATTCTTCTGGTAAAACAAGAAATTTAAAGTTAAACCAGATAGCACGAGGGGTTAAGTATTGACACTATGTCAGCCATAGTATTGTCAGTATGATATTTTCGATTTATAAATTCGATTAAAAACCCTGCAAATATCCTAATAAAAAGTGTGTATTCCCCTAGCTAGCAAAAAATAGCGACTTAGCGAAAGTTTTTCTGCTGTAATGTAAAGAAATGTTCATTACTACTGTCAATAATGTAAATATATAATATAATTTCCCAATTGTACAGTAAAACTAAATTAGTGCTGAAAATAATCAATAAAATATTGTTTAATATTTCCCGTATTCCCGGGAAAATTAAAATTTTTTCCCGGGAATTCCCGGAAAAATTTGGAACGATTCGGGAATTCCCGGACCCCAAACCCTACTTATAAGTGTTGTTTGAAATAATATAAATATTATATTTATTTATAAAATTATTTTTTCAATGTTTTTGTTTGTTTTAGTTTGGTTATATTAAACAAAATATATTTTCCTGCCTCTGTGGAATGCAATCCATGGTGGAGGGTATTAAAAGTTCGGCCCGGCGGAACTTAACGCCGTTTTTACTTGTTTTAATTTCTGCTTTATATGCACTTGAAATTTGTTGCGTCGATTCCGCTTGTTGCGTAAAAGCACCAAAAAGTAATTAAAAGTTTTAGCGGGACAAAAATGGACAAAAAGGGTTCCACGATAACATCTAGAAATAAAGAGTGATTTTTTTGAGGTTAGGATTTTCATGCATTAGTATTTGACAGATCACGTGGGATTTCAGACATGGTGTCAAAGAGAAAGATGCTCAGTATGCTTTGACATTTCATCATGAATCGTCTTACAAACGAACAACGCTTGCAAATTATTGAATTTTATTATCAAAATGCGTGCTCTGTTAAGAAAGTTCATTGCGCGCTTCCATTTTATGGTCAGTTTAATCGACCCACTGAAGCGGCTATTCGGGCTATTGTGACTAAATTTCGCACCAAATTTACATTGTTGGACATTAAACCACCAACACGCTTACGTAGAGTGCGAACTGAAGAAAATATCGCAGCTGTATCGGCCAGTGTTAATGATGACCACCAATTTTCGATTCGTCGCCGTTCGCACCAATTGGGTCTCTGTTACTCAAAAACGTGGAAATGCCAAAATTGGACTAAGCGGATGGACCACCTAAGACGCAGCCGCGGTCAACATTTAAATGAAATTATCTTCAAAAAGTAAATGTCATGGACCAATCTAACGTTTCAAATAAAGAACCGATGAGATTTTGCAAATTTTATGCGTTTTTTTTAAAAAAAGTTATCAAGCTCTTAAAAAATCACCCTTTATAAAATTTGGACTGTACTTCCCCATAATTGCGTAGAAAGAGAATTTTTCAAAATTCGTACTTTTAAGGGGTACAATTAAAAAATGGATAACAATTTTAACAACCAAACCGCTGAAGTTGAAACAATAAAAGTTGGTGTGTACATTCATCTGACTCTAAAGATCCGAAATAGAAAGGATTTTTTCGAAACTTTTTAGGCGAAAAATCGGGCGAATGGGAATAAAAATGGTACCAACCAAACGGGTATTGCTATAATAATGAAATTCGGTACTTTTTAGGCGGCGAATGGGGATAAAAATGGTATCACCCAAGCTGCACATATAATAATGAAATTCGGTGTGTACATTTATTCGACTGCATAGACGCGAAAAATTAACAGATCTTTCGATATTCGTATCTTGATGAAATTATGTGTGTATATTCCACTCTGAAACATATTGGTTCTCTATATTAGAAATTTTCCTATTAAAATGCTATAGACATTTAAACTGTTGCTGGAATCCAGAAATTGTAAATGAAGAAAATCGGGCTTGAGGGAAATTGTTTCAAACAAATAATATTTAGGGCACATTTTTGAAGATTGCTGCCGAATGTTTACTCTTCAAGTTTTATATTTATATACAGTAGAGGACTATTAATATTGTAATAATGAAGCATCATTATTTTCCTAATATGGCAGTGCACCTCTTTGTAATGTCGACATGCCGGTAACACTGTGGGTTAATTCCACAGTGTAATCGGTATGGATGGTATATAAGATTCGACACCGACGAACATAACGTCTCCATACACTCCACGAGAGTATTAAGTCTTTGTGCATTTGTTTGTAACACCCAAAAGGAAGCGAGATAGACACATTGTTAATTATACCGATCGGCTTAGAATCACTTTCTGAGTCGATTTAGCAATGTCCGTCTGTCTGCCCGTCCGGCCATCTATTGTTGTAATCACGATACAGGTCGCAATTGTAGCCAGAACCAAACGAAACTTTGCACAACGCAGTTTTTCGGGACAAGGACGAACTATTTAAATTGAAGAAAATCGGTTCAGATTTAGATATAGCCTCCATACGAATATCACTCCCGATTTAACTCTTTTCACTCTAGATACCACATATTTCAACAGATTTTCTTCAAAATTGGTAAGTTATCTTATATTTCAACCGCAAACACCTGTGGTAAAAATGTGTTAGATCGGTTCAGATTTATATATAGCTCCCATACAAATTTCGCTCCCAATTTGAATTTTTCCGCTCTAGAATCCACATATTTTAACAGATTTTCTTCAAAATTGACAAAACATCTTACATTTAAACTAGGAACACATATGGTGAAAATAAATCAGATCGGTTCAGATTTATTTATAGCTCCCATTCTAATTTCGCTCCCGATTCGACTTTTTCTGCTCTAGAAACCACATATTTTAACATATTTCAATCTTGCAAAATATCTTATCTTTCAACTAGAAACAACCACGGTGAAAATGATCGGTTCAGATTTACATATAGCTCTCATACAAATTTCGTTCCCCCAGAATTCGCGTATTTTTAGAGAATTTCTTAAAATTGAGCATAACACGTTATAATTCAACTGGAAGAACTTATTGTGAAAGTTAGTCACTTCATTCCATGTTTGGATATAGCCCCGAAACAAATATTATTCTCGATTGACAAATTGGACCAGGTCATATTCACCTGTGATTAGGAAACATACAAATATTTTTCCCGTTTTCACTTTTTTTGTATTCCGATAGAAAGTGGAGTGTATCATATAGTCGGTCCCGCCCGAGTTTAGCCTTTCCTTACTTGTGGAAATTGTTTTTCCATTTGTGTGGACCGCCTAGCCCAGCCTAATGTATGTGGACAGTTCCTACGTTACGGACGGTGTTTTGTTATTTTTTGATAGTTTTTATAAAACATTTCCCATGAATGAATATTTAGCATTTCGAAAGTACTATAAGATGACATTTATGGAAATTATTAAAAAATATATACATCTTTAATGTTCTTTTGTATATTTCAATCATTGCCCAATTTATGATGCAATTCTATGACGCAAATTGTCTTTTTAATCTAAACAGCTGTCTCAATAAAGAAGAATAACTTGACACTTATTATTATTTGCAATCGATTGTTTATTAAGACTTTTTTAAAATATTTTTCTATCTGTAAACATTTGTTGATTTTGAAATTACGGAAAATAATGATGCGGTTCTATAGTAAAGTACTCATATTTATCCTTTCCTAGTATATAACCTATTCAAAAATACTATTTTTTCTCACAACATTTTCGAGTTGGCATCACGATTAAGAAGATATAGGCCCAAACAGAGTTACAAGCCGAACCATAATTATCGGTGGCGGCGGCGATGTTCAAAATGGGTCGGCGGCGGCGGCTTTTGGCTGATTTGTCGTTCTGTCACTCTATTACCCATATTTATTTGACAATTTCGGGAAAACGGAAGGAACAATTTTCATTTTTTTGTCAAGTAGTTCAATATTCGTTAATATAGCCAATGTTCCAATAATTTAATATTTTTATTAGGGTATACAATTATTTCGGACTTTTATGTTATTCGATTTATCGTTTATTTGAAAACAAAAAATTTCCAATTAATCGAATGATGAAGTCGAGAGTTATTCGATTAACCGATTAATCGAAAAATTGTCCTCTTAAATAAAAATATAATTAATAAGAGTTATATAGACAAGACACGCCAGTTTACGGGTAGTTGCACTATATATTGAACATTTATTACGTATCTAATTTTATTTAAAAATTGTAATATCAAATTCGAAATTCATTAGAAGTTGACAAAAATCAAAAAAGAACCTTCCCTTAAATGAGCACAATATCAGAAGTTATCCATTGATATTTTTCGAATATGGATCATATGATTTATAACAGAACTGACTTCATTATCGCGGTGTTAACCTCAATTTTTCTATGAATTTACTATTCTATGAAATTGCTATACTTTAAATTTTAAATAATTCCGAAGCTATTGACCAGTTTTTGCTATTTTATGATGTCGGATAAATCGTTATTTTAATATCTGTGGAGCATACAAATCAAAAATCAAAAAAATTGTGGTTTTATATTTGGTGTTTCATAGTTTTTTACCCAAATGGAGCAAACTGGCTATTCAAAATCAATTTATCATACAAAGCATACGACGAGTTCATTAGTCTTTAAGGCAAAACTTATTCTTTATTCGAAAATCATGATTTTTTATTATTCGAACAAATATTTGACAAAAATTATTCGATTAATCGCGGTTGGACACCCTAATTGTTATCCCATACAATAATTTTTTGGGAGTGGGAATCCATTCCCAAAATTTATAATATGGGGTCTGCTCCGACCGACTTTAGCGATTATTTTCTCAAACTAGAGAATAGGATAAAAGATTGAAAGAGAGACTTAAGATCAAAGACTTAAGATTGGATCAAATAGGTTTTACGATTTTTAAGCGGTTTGAGCGGTTTGAGAAAATAGAAATATTTTTCATAAACTTAAGTTTAAGTTCGAAGATGGGCGAAACTGAAACGTCCTCAATGGTATCTCTAACACAAACATCTAAGTATATATCTTTTAGTATATTCCACATAAATCACCATCATTCCTATCCTAGATAAAATAAAATCCTTTATAAAATCTATACAGGTGTCTGAAATACTTACGACTTGAAATTTGATAACATTTTTTAATAATTGTGGAAGCTAGTACTTCCTACACAAATAATCCAGCTCTAAGTACAATTAAAGTGTCTTATAAATTCCATACAGATGCTTTCTGAGGGTAGGGGATATAAAAATGTACTTTCTTTTTACCATTTGATGAATATCGATTCAGATTTGGTTTTAGAATAATTCTATGTGAAAAGAAACAAAAATTTTCCTTGGGGTTTTTTTTTGATTTTAATGCAAATTTGCGAATTTGTATTTCGGACTAAGGCCAAAAGAACTGAAATTCCAGATTTTTAATAAATATGAAAATAACGAATTTTCTCATGAGGTAATTCTAAAAAATCGTCCTTACAGCATTCTTTATTTAAATAAAATTATTTTTTAATAAAATTCGTTATAAATGAACGTAGTTTGTAGATATCGGTAAAAACTGTGGGAGAGTTGGTTCCACAATCTTTACCAAATGCAACAACACCGCACAATTGGCCGTTGTTCATGGCCGGACCTCCTGAATCTCCGGGACAGGCGTTTTTCGAATACGGAATATACGCGCACATGCCATTTCTAAACGGCTTATAACGTTCTGGATTGCATTTATTATGTGGTAATATTGGCAAGCTAACAGTTCGTAACTGTTGTGACATTGTACCATTAAGAACAGTAGCACCCCAGCCGGAAACCTGAAGAAAATCTCCACCTTGTAGAGGCCTTTGACACAATGGAGCTGTACGAATATTGGCATCCTTCATGTCACTATCCAACTTCAGTACGGCAAGATCCGAATGCAGAGTGTCGGGGTGATATTCTGGATGTACTACCATCTCGACTATTCTACGCTCTACGCCAGCTTGGCCAAAAGTGCTTACAGCGCCAACTACCACGACATCTGTGAAAACTCCATCACCAAAGCAATGAGCTGCAGTAACCACAAATCGAGGTGCTACCAAAGTTCCAGCGCAGAGTATCCATCCACTCGATATGTAACGGATTTGTACGATATAAGGAGCCTTGGCGACATTAATTGACATTCCACCAGCAATGTGTGTCTCAATAATGCCTGTTGCAGCAGTTCCACTTGAGCTGCAGACAATGAAAGCCAGAGCTGCCAAAAGGCAAGTAAAGTTGATCTTTAGCGGGACTGTCATATCGACTGTTAGATTAGCTGTGATCAACTGCTGTATAGTTAAAATTTTGTTTTGTTTTTATGCTTGTTTTCGCAGCTTCTGAACACTGCACATTGGGACAAAAAAAGACAGATTTTTAGAAGAATATCATTTCAGTTGGTTTTATTTTGAATCAACTCTAAAATATATATTTACAAGTTAATCTATATATATATAAAAGAGTTGCGTTACTGACTAACTGACTCACTTATCATTGACCAACCCCCAGACCAAACGGCTGAAGCCAGGGTCATGAAATTTCAGGGTAGTTCCCAAATATGACGTAGACGTCGCTAAGAAAGGGTTTTACGAAATTAGTACATTTAGAGGGTAAAATGGCCCAAAAAGGGATAAACATCGAACCTTCGTCCTGACTAAACGGCAGTAGCTATAAACATGAAATTCGGTGGGTTCCTTGCCATGACCATGCAGACGAGCTACAAATAGGGATTTTACGAAATTTGTACTTTTAAGGGGCGAGCGGGACAAAAATGGTACCAACTAAAGTATTACAGCTAGAATCGTGATATTTGGTATGTAAATTCCTCAGACATATTGAAACGAAGTAAAATGGGATTTTTCGAAATGTGTCTTTTAAGGGGCGAGCGGGACAAAAAGGGATAAAAATGGTACTAACTAAAGTATTACAGCTAGAATCGTGATATTTGATATGTAAATTCCTCTGACCGTTTAGAAATGAAGTAAAATTGGATTTTTCGAAATTTGTACTTTTAAGGGGACGAGCGGGACAAAAAGGGATAAAAATGGTACCAACTAAAGTATTACAGCTAGAATCGTGAAATTTGGTATGTAAATTCCTCAGACCATATTGAAACGAAGTAAAATGGGATTTTTCGAAATTTGTACTTTTAAGGGGCGAGCGGGACAAAAAGGGATAAAAATGGTACTAACTAAAGTATTACAGCTAGAATCGTGAAATTTGGTATGTTAATTCCTCAGACCATATAAAAACGAAGCAAAATTGGATTTTTCGAAATTTGTACTTTTAAGGGGGCGAGCGGGACAAAAAGGGATAAAAATGATACCAACTAAAGTATTACAGCTAGAATCGTGAAATTTGGTATGTAAATTCCTCTAGCCATATAGAAACGAAGTAAAATTGGATTTTTCGAATTTTGTACTTTTAAGGGGCGAGCGGGACAAAAAGGGATAAAAATGGTGCCAACTAAAGTATTACAGCTAGAATCGTGAAATTTGGTATGTAAATTCCTCTGACCATATAAAAACGAAGTAAAATAGGACTTTTCGAAATTTTTATTTTTAGGGGGGCGAGCGGGACAAAAAGTGTTCAAATTTAATAATTTGAGCTATATTCGGGAAATTTGGAGTGTAAACTGTGTGTAAAGCGCAATCTAAAAGGATTTTTTCGAAATTTTCTTATAGGGGGTGAGCAACAAGGGATAAAAGTAGTACAAACTAAAGTATTGGAGCTATAGTCGTGAAATGTGATTTTTCAAAATGTGTACTTTTTGGGAAAGAAGTGCAAAAAGTTATAAACTGGTTGGCTGAATCTAGAAACATGAGATCGAGGATATAAATGGCTGTAATATTTTGTTTAAAACTTGGTTGAAAATTATAAAAATTATACATACGAAGTAGTTCAGCTAAAATAGTGCATATCGACAAGCACATTCCTTTGACTATGTGTGAGTGCTAGCTAATAGGAGGTTTCCAAATTACTATTTTAGATTTATCTATATCCACCAAAAGAAAATAAAATAAATACTATCCAAAAACAAAGACGGATACAATTAACAAATAACTGGCTTTTTCGTGTGCGAAGCAGCGGATATTGCTAGTTTTCTATAAACAAAAAAGAATGAAATAAAGAATACTGAAAAAATTGACTTTTTGTATTTTCTGAATTTCCAATGGAATTTTTGAATTTTAGTTGATGAATTCTGAGCTAAAATTGTGAAAACAAATCGAGCTAGTACAATAATTTAATCACACATTCGAAATAATATTCAAAAGCTATGTAAAATGTTAAAAGTTTAATTGCTGCCTTATTTTGATTAGACATCTCACACCGTGCTTTGTTTACAGTTTCCAAACCAATTGTTTAAATATTATTCAAATATTTTGCTATTTTTGGCACTAATCAATAGAATTTACCTAATTTCGCTTACTAAGCAGTGGCTCTAAAAATGTCTTAAGCAATTATTTGTTTAAAATTTTTTCTTGTTTGCAGTATGACACATAGATCCAAATACATTAACCAAAACAGAATGTTTTCCGATTGGATTGATGATTTAATATCAAAAGGCAAGATAACGAAATGATTAGCCAAAGTTTAAAATGGATAAATGAATGCAAATTATGCAACAAAAAATAAAAGTCTGTGTCCGAGACATTAAAAAATCTTTTTTGAATTCTGAAAATCAGCACAAACATTTTTTATGGATATTTGTTTACTAAACTTCCAATTTTAGTCGAAGTTATCCGTAACAGAGTTACAAGCCGACCCATAATAATCGGCGGTGGCGGCTTTCGGCTGAATTGCCGGCACGTCCTGTCATTCGATCACCCATATTTATTTGACAATTTTGGGAAAAAATAAGGAACAATTTGTATTGGTTTTTACTACCTTTTCTTTTATTTTTTGGCAAGCAATTCAATATTCGTTAATATTAGCCAATGTTTCCATAATTTCATATTATTATTCCATACAATTATTTTTTGGGAGTGTGAATCCATTCCCAAAATTTATAATATGAATGAATTTAGTAAATATTTTTGGAATTACAGCTTCTCATGTGGGGTATATTTGAACAGACATCTTGAATATCATAATCCTTCCAAAGAATGGTAAAGCTCTACCTACTTTGACACACTAAAGAAGCACAATGTTGTTTATTGTTTTTATAGGATCACATGGTCACGCATACTGGAATTGACTTATATAGAGTGATTTTTTTGAGGTTAGGATTTTCATGCATTAGTATTTGACAGATCACGTGGGATTTCAGACATGGTGTCAAAGAGAAAGATGCTCAGTATGCTTTGACATTTCATCATGAATCGTCTTACAAACGAACAATGCTTGCAAATTATTGAATTTTATTATCAAAATGCGTGCTCTGTTAAGAAAGTTCATTGCGCGCTTCCATTTTATGGTCAGTTTAATCGACCCACTGAAGCGGCTAATCGGGCTATTGTGACTAAATTTCGCACCAAATTTACATTGTTGGACATTAAACCACCAACACGCTTACGTAGAGTGCGAACTGAAGAAAATATCGCAGCTGTATCGGCCAGTGTTAATGATGACCACCAATTTTCGATTCGTCGCCGTTCGCACCAATTGGGTCTCTGTTACTCAAAAACGTGGAAATGCCAAAATTGGACTAAGCGGATGGACCACCTAAGACGCAGCCGCGGTCAACATTTAAATGAAATTATCTTCAAAAAGTAAATGTCATGGACCAATCTAACGTTTCAAATAAAGAACCGATGAGATTTTGCAAATTTTATGCGTTTTTTTTTAAAAAAAAGTTATCAAGCTCTTAAAAAATCACCCTTTATAAATGCTCAAAATCAAAAAATCATTGAACTTTCTATAGACGTCATAATATAGTAGTAGGTCGTCTAAGCCAACATCTTTTGTAATTTAAGTAAGTGGATTGACTATTTATACACTCCACGAGAGTATTATGTCTTTGTGCATTTGTTTGTAACACCCAAAAGGAAACGAGAGAATCACTTTTTGTGTCGATTTAGCAATGTTGTCTGACCGTCTGTCCATCTATTGTTGTAATCAAATTACAGGTCGCAATTATAGTCCGATCTTAACAAAAAATGGCACAAGTAAGTTTTATGGATCATGGACGAACGCCATTTAATTTGAAGCAAATCGGTTCAGATTTGGATATAGCCCCCATACAAATGTCGCTCCCGATTTGACTTTTTCCGCTCTAGAAACCACATATTGTACTCGATTTGCTTCAAATTTGGCACAGTACCCTATAATTGAACTGAAAGCAGCTATGGTGAAAATCGGTCAGATCGGTTTAGATTTAGATATAGCCCCCATACAAATGTCACTCCCGATTCGACTTTTTCCGCTTTAGAAACAACATATTGTACCCGATTTTCTTTAAATTTGGCTTATCACCTTATAATCTAACTAGAAATACATGTGGCGAAAGCGGGTTAGATGGGTTCAGATTTAGATATAGCCCCATACAAAAGTCGCTCCCGATTTGACATTTTCCGCTCTAGAAACCACATATTTCACCCGATTTTCTTTAAATTTGGCACATCATCTTATAGTCCAACTAGAAACGCCTATGCAGAAAGTGGGTAAGATCGGTTCAGATTTAGATATAGCCCCCGTATAAATGTTGCTCCCAAATGTTTAACCGATTTTGCACAAACTATACATATTACATTTCACCAATTTCGTTCCCGGTTTCAATATACCCCCATACAAATGTCCTTTCCGATTTAACATTTTTTGTCAAACACGTACATTTAAATGATACAAATATCCTTCCCGTTTTCACTTTATTACCGAATTGAATTGTATTCGGATAGAAAGTGGAGTGTCTCATATAGTCGGCCCCGCCCGACTTTAGCCTTTCCTTACTTGTTTATGTTCGACAAATACATTACCTCCTGGAGAACATTGTTTATACAATGAATAGATATAGATCCATTACAATTGAATTCGGGGAAAAATTTATATCGCAAACGTTTTTTTATATATAGGTACAATATATGTGGTCTCTAGAGCGTAAAAAATCAAATAGAGAACGAAATTTGTATACTGTGGCAAATTCGAAGATAATCTGGAACGAAAATAATATGGGATATATATACATTTGAACCGATCAGACTCACTTTCACCATAGATGATTTAAGCAGAAATCGGTTCAAATATGTGATCTCTGGAGCCCAAAAAGTTAGATGGAGGATTGTATGGGGGCTATATTTAAATCTGAACCGACATATGTGGTGAATGTGGGTGAGATTCACCACTATGTTTCCAGTTCAAATATAAGGTAATGTGCTAAATTTTAAGAAAATCTCTTTAAATATGTGGTTTCTAGAGGGGAAAAGTCAAATAGGGAGCGAAACTTGTATGTGAGCTACATCGAAATCTGAACCAATTTACTTCAAATTAAATAGCGTTCGTTCTTGAGCCGCAAAACTTACTTGTGCTAATTTTTGTTTAGAAGATTACAAGAATAGATGGACGGACAGAAAGACGGACATTGTCAAATCGACTCAAAAATTGATTCTAAGTCGATCGGTATACTTAACAATGGGTCTATCTCGTTTCCTTTCGGATGTCACAAACAAGTAATACCCTAGTGGAGGGTATACAAATAAGAGATAATTAAATTCTTCTAATTAAAAGAGACATTAAATTCTTTTGGGTCTACATTTATTCATAGATCTTTTACACATAGACAGGAATGTTTTTTTAGCATATTAGTTGTTAAAAATTAAAACAAGTAATGAAAGGCTAAAATCGGGGCTATATGACACTCTCAACTTTCTCCGACATTACAATTCAATTAGTAGAGGTTTATTGAATGTGTATATTATGGTCCGAATTCTAAAATTATTTGAAATACTTATTCGCATTCTATGATAACGTTGTTAGTGTCAAATTAAACAAAAGAATATTCGTTAAAAACACATCAAATAAATCACTTGCTTCTATCTGTATTATTTCAACATTAACAAATATTTCAAGCGTACCCCTTATATTATTCATATTTTACTTTTTAAGAGGGAAAACTTGAAGTGGTTGTTAATGCTATCATAGGGTGCGAATAAGTATTAACAAGTAAAAACGGCGATAAGTTCGGCCGGGCCGAACTTTATATACCCTCCACCATGGATTGCATTCCACAGAGGTTTTCGTAGAAGTGCAGTAATATTACAGGTAAATATAATTTTTTTAATATAGCCAAACCAAAACGAATACAAATATTGAAAAATTAATTTTATAAATAAATATAATATTTTAATTATTTCAAACCACGCTTATAAGGTAATGATTGGTAGCATTACCTTATACGTGAATTCAAAAAATATATATTGTTATATTTATATTTTCAAAGTCATAAATATTGGTAGATAGTGGGTGCTCAACTTGGTTGTATTTCCATTCTATTTTAATTCCAAAAGTACAAATTTTAAAAATCCATTATCAGACGTACATAGTGCAAAATAACCTAACTTCATGATTCAACCAATTTTTGCCGTAAAAGAAAAAGTACGAATTTGGAAAAAAAACTTTTTATTTTGCGTGTCTATGCAGTCAGAGGAATGTATACACCGAATTCCATGATTTCAGCTGCGCCCATTTGGTTGGTACCATTTTTACCCCCTTGAAGTTTCTACGCAATTAGAATTGCATCATTCTAGCTGTAGTCGTTTAGTTGGTACTATTTTTATCCCTCTGTACCATTGTATCCCTTGAAAGTACTAATTTCGAAAAATTCGTCTATTTTCCGTGTCTACGCAGTCGGAGGAATGTATACTCCGAATTTCATGACTCTAGCTGCGGTCATTTGATTGGTACTATTTTTATCCCCTTTTTCATTTTAACCCCAAAAAGTACGAATTTCGAAAAATCAGTTTATTTTCCGTGTCTACACACTCAGAGGAATGTATACTCCGAATTTCATGACTCTAGCTGCGGTCATTACATTGGTACTATTTTTATCGCCTTTTTTCATTTTAACCCCAAAAAGTACGAATTTTGAAAAATCCGTGTATTTTACTTATCTATGCAATCAGAGGAACGTATACACCGAATTTCATTATTCTAGGTACAACCTTTTTGTTGGTACCATTTTTATCCCCCTATTCCCATTTTACCCCTTAAAAGTGCGAATTTGGAAAAAATACTTTTCTATTATTTATCTACTCAATTAGAGGAAAGCACACACCGAATTTCGTGTTTCTAGCTTTTGTCGTTTAATATGTACCATTTTTATCCCTTTTTAGCCCCATTTACCCCCTACAAATAAGAATCACTTTATGGTGCACGTTTTTTGCTGTAGGGGGAATGCGCATACCAAATATCAAGCAAATATCAACAGACATATTCAAAAAACATGCTTAAATACGCTAAAATATTAGGGATTATTATGGGTATTTTTAGTCCTTGTGAGGGAAAAATTTTTCCCTTTGGGCCGATTTCGCCCCATTTCAATCCCAACCGATCTACGACTATAAGACGCATTTATGGAAAATTTGAACGTTCTAGCTCCTTTCGTTTAGATGCTAGCGTGCTTTCAACAGACGGACAGACGGACGGACGGACGGACGGACATGGCTAGATCGTCTTAGAATTTTATGACGATCAAGAATATATATACTTTATAGGGTCTCAGGTCGTTATTTCAAGGTGTTACAAACGGAATGACAAAGTTAGTATACCCCCATCCTGGAGGTGGAGGGTATAAAAATAATTTTTGAAAACAGAATGCGAAAATGTAAAACTAAAAACGTCAATTAACTCCATTTCACCTATAGTTTCAGACGTATATCATCTGGTTTAAGTGTAATATGGACTGGACAATACACAATTTGCAAGTGTGGAATATTAAGCTCACAGTGTTTCGTCTACACCTAAATAATTTGTATTAATTGTTACTCCGTATTTTGATCTGTGGATTCCGTTTTCGTAGTCCAATTTTCCCTAAATACCCCAGCTATTTTTAGATGGAAATAAAAAAGCTTACAATCTTCATAGAGAGCTATCAAAAAATCTGTACACATTGTCGTTCTATCGCATACTTGATCTATGCACTCGTTTTTATTACAAAATTACTTTTTCATAAAGTCTTTGATGAAATTGCGTAGTTTATAAACATCGACGAAAACAGAAGAATAGTATTTGCTTCCGCAGTCTCTGCCAAATGAAACGACGCCGCATAATTCCCCGCCAAAAATAGCTGGACCACCAGAGTCACCATTGCAGGCACTCTTGGTAGCCGGAATAAAGGCACAGATGCCATTCTTAGTGCTTCCCCGATGTTGTTGGTCACATTCATTTTGTGGTATTATTGGCAAGTACACCGTTCGCAATTGATGAGACATTTCTCCTTTGTCTGCTGTCAGGCCCCATCCGGTAACTTGAATTAAATTGCCCGCCTGAGGTCGTCTGTTGCACAGTGGCACTGTATGGATCTTTTCACCCTTCATGTCGCTGTCCAATTTCAGTATGGCAAGATCTGAATTCAACATTGAATCATATTCTGGATGGATAATCATATCGACTATGTTCCGCTCGACACCAGGTTCACTGAGAGTGCTGACACCGCCAACCACTACGATGTCCCTGAAGTGCAACCCATCGAAACAATGAGCTGCCGTAACCACAAATCGAGCAGCTACTAAAGTTCCGGTGCAGGATATCCATCCGTTCGATTTGTATCTGAATTGCATGGTATAAGGAGCTTGCGAGATAGTTATTGGTGTTCCACCAACAATGCGGGTCTCGGCAGTTGCACTTGCCGACATGCTGACAATGAAAGTAAGAGTTGCCAAAAGGCAAGTCAAGTTGAGACGTTGCGTTACTGCCATTTCGTCAGCGGGTCGTACTCGCTCTATTGAACTGTGGCCCAGTTTAGAATTCGGCCATTATTTATACTCAATTTCGAATACGATTATAAATAGCTAAACCAAATGTTTAATAAGCGTGTTTTTATTATACGCTTAAGTATAAAGTATTTTCGCTTTTGTACAAATTTTTCGAAACGTTTGGTCCGTATTTGAGCTTGTGGGTTTATATTATTTATATTAATAAATATTCAAGGGCAAAATCAAATATTTAACGAACAATTTCATTGTGCATATTTCATATTTAAGCAAATCGTAGACAATAGAACTTTAGTCATTAGATTTCTATAATACATAAGCATAATATAGTTTTGCTACAACTTATTCAATGCATGGACGTCACAAAAAAGAAAGAACGCGTGCGAAGGCATTCACCATATTCACAAAAAAGGAAGCAACGAAACAATAAAAATTCCACCAAATAAATAACATACAAATGTAAGAATGTTTCAGTCGGGCGCTAGAAAAATCGCCTTAAAAATATTAAAAATGAATATCATATGAAAGATTGTCCTAACAGTTGTACATAACTTTTGTACAATATTATATATTTTGGGAAATTTTCATAATGAAAGATCATAATTTTTTGGCGGTTTTTCATATGGAAAATGGTCCAATTTTTGATTTTTTTTAATTTTTGATTTGGGTGATTTTTCATTTATTTTTGGGTGTAATTTCATTTTTCTGTTTGGGCCATTTCATAATTTTTGTACAATCTTTCATATTCTGGGCAATTGTTCCTAATGAAGAATCATCAAAATTATACCCATATGATATATATTTTGGGCGATTTTTTCATTTTTGATTTGGGTGATTTTTCGTTTATTTTTGGGTGTAGTTTAATTTTTCGGTTTTGGTTTTCATTTTTAGAGAAAATTAGATGTTTTTCATAATGTTTGTACAATATTTCATATTTAGGCCAATTTTTCCTCATAAAATAAACATAAAATATAATACCCAGATTATATATTGTTGGGCAACTTTTCTTATGAAAAATCAGCCAATTATTGGGCGGTTTTGATTAGGGTGATTTTTTGTTTATTTTTGGCTGTAATTTCATTTTCCTGTTTTGGGCAGCTTTTTTCATTCTTTGTCCAAAAAACTAGATCTTTTCCATAATTTTTGTACAATATTTCCTAGTGTAAAATCATCAAAAAACAAGTAAGGAAAGGCTAAAGTCGGACGGAGCCTGCTATATGATACACTCCACTTTCTATACTATTATAATTCAATTCGGCAAAAAAATCGGAAAGGACATCTGTATGGGGTATATTCAAACATGGAACGATGTGAACCGCTTTTTACCATGTATGTTTATAGGTGAAATATAATATGTAAAGTTGGGCCAAAATCTGTTAAACATTTGGGAGCAACATTTGTATAAATAATAAATAAATGTATATCTACATCTGAACCGATCTTACTCACGTTTTTATTTGGTCCCAACTTTAAAGAAAATCGGGTACATTTGTTGTTTCTAGAGCAGAAAAAGTCAAATCGGGAGCGACATTTGTATGGGGGCTATATATAAATCTGAAACGATTTGCATCAAATTAAAAAACATTCGTCCCTGATCCACAAAACTTACTTGTGCCAATTTTTGTTAAGATCGGACTATAATTGCGACCTGTAATTTGATTACAACAATAGATGGACAGACGGACATTGCTAAATTGACTCAGAAAGTGATTCTAATCCGATCTGTATAATAAACGATGGGTCTAACTCGTTTTCTTTTGGGTGTTACAAACAAATGCACAAAGACATAATACTCTCGTGGAGTGTATAAATCTATTAGCTCTCTCAACTCACGAACTATGGGTGATGCTTTGCTTCGACACCAAAAGAAAACAAGTAAGGAAAGGCTAAAGTCGCCGTAAGGCGCCGACTATATGATACACTCCACATTATATAGGAATACAATTCAATTCAGTAAAAAAGTGAAAATGGGAAAATTGTTTGTATTTTGCCTAATCACAGGCTAATATGACCTGGTCCAATTTGTCAAATCGAGAATAATATTTGTATCGGGGCTATATCCAAACATGGAATGAAGTGACTTACATTCACAATAAGTTCTTCTAGTTGAAGTATCACGTGTTATGCTCAATTTTACGAAATTCTCTGAAAATACGCGGTTTCTGGGGGAACGAAATTTGTATGAGAGCTATATGTAAATCTGAACCGATGTGACCCATTTTCACCATAGGTGTACCTAGTTTAAATATAGGATGTTGTGTTTTGAAAAATTCAAACTGGGAGCGAAATTTGTATGGGAGCTATATATAAATCTGAACCGATCTAACACATGTTTACCACAGGCGTTTCCAGTTGAAATATAAGGTGTTTTGCAAATTTAGAAGATAATCTGTTAAAATATGTGGATTCTAGAGCGGAAAAAGTCAAATCGGGAGCGAAATTTGTATGGGAGCTATATATAAATCTGAACCGATCTGACCCATTTTTACCACAGCTGTTTCTAGTTGGAATATAAGATGTTTTGCTAATTTTGAAGAAAATCTGTTGTAATATGTGGTATCTAGAAAAATGTCAAATCGGGAGTGAATTTCGTATGGGGGCTATATCTAAATCTGAACCGATTTTTTCAAATTATATAGCGTTCGTCATTGTCCCGAAAAACTTCATTGTGCAAAGTATCATTTAGTTATGTCTGCAATTGCGACCTGTATCTTGATTACAAGAATAGATGGACAGACGGACGGACGGACATTGCTAAATCGACTCAAAAAGTGATTCTAAGTCGATCGGTACAATTAACAATGGGTCTATCTCCCTTCCTTTTAGGTGTTACAAATAAATGCAGAAAGACATAATACTCTCGTGGAGTGTATAAAAACGGCAAACATTTGTTACAAACACACATTATTTATTTAGACGTACAAACAAACTGAATAACATACTTAAATGTTTATTTAGCCGCTCAAAGCGTACGGAGCAAGCAACTGATATTCAACAGATGTTCAACTCCACCAGCTAGCCTCTCAGAAGTGTTTACATTGGGACACCTTAACACAAAGACGACAACATTTTATTAAGAATAAACATTCATTTGAATTGTTTTCGTTTGTTTGATTTCGGTGTGTAACACTAATTTACAAACAATTTCGTCGAAGGCCAGTGCATAACCTTTACCGATATATTTATACACTCCACGAGAGTATTATGTCTTTGTGCATTTGTTTGTAACACCCAAAACGAAGCGAGATAGACCCATTGTAATTTATACCGATCTACTTAGAGCACTTTTTAAATCGATTTAGCAATGTCTGTCCGTCCGTCCGTCTGTCTGTCCATCTATTGTTGTAATCAAATTACAGGTAGCAATTATAGTCCGATCTTAACAAAAATTGGCACAAGTAAGTTTTGTAGATCAAGGACGAACGCTATTTAATTTGAAGCAAATCGGGTCAGATTTAGATATAGTCCTCATACAAATGTCTCTCCCGCTTTGAATTTTCCGCTCTAAAAACCACACATTTCACTCGATTTGCTTCAAAATTGGCACAGTACAATATAAGTAGACTGGAAACATGTGTGGTGAATATCGATCAGATCGGTTTAGATTTATATGTAGCCCCCATACAAATGTCGCTCCCGATTTGGCTATTTCCGCTCTATAAAGCACATATTTTACTCGATTTGCTTCAAATTTGGCACAGTACCCTATATGATGAAAATCGGTCAGATCGGTTCAGATTTATGTATAGCCCCCATACAAATTTCCTTACTTGTTTTTACCTTCAAAAAATCAAAATCGATATAATTTTTTTCTTAAACTTTTACTAAAATTGCAATTTTTGTTGAAGGCACCTTTAATATTTTTGCACTCTCAATTTGGACTTAGGACGGGCCATTTAAAATTTAAATTTGAACTATCGATTACTTTGGAAGGCAGAACGACATTTATTTTTATTTTCAGGTTTATGTTTGACATTTGCGAAATGGGACGCTATACGCTCGAACATAAAAGGGAAATATTATTAAAAAATTATTGGAAATGACCAAAGTAGTTAGTATTTAACGTAAACAGTAAGAAATAAGAAAGCGTGGACAATTTTCGAGAGATTTGCCTTCAGTTCAGTCTTCATCTCCATTTTTTTCTATTTTTATGGATTAAAAAACGAAATTTTAAACAAAAATTGGTGACTATTCCTAGATCGCCGTTTTAATGTGTAACTAAAGTTTTCGTTACTTTTTTTCAAAATGGGAGTACAAATAGTAAAGGTATCTACGACGATATTTAGAATTTTAGGCAAAAAATATCCATAAATTTTGTTTGTGGATTTATAAAGCAGTGTGCCTTAATGCACACAAAAAGTAATTTGCATTTTTTGTTGCTTAGTGTAATTAATTTATATTGAACTCTGATATTATTTTTAAATTTATTTATTTATTATTCAGAATACTTTGCCGCGATGTTTCGACAAAATCAGCGTTACAAGAATTGAAGATTTATCGTCATTTCGACTTAAAATCGTCAAAAAGATGATATGACGATTTGAGGATTTCAACGATTTCTGAGTTATGAGAGTTTCTACAATATTTGGTGGTTGGTGTACAGAAAATAGGTCCAATCAAAGTTCTTAATCGTTTCTATGACAGCTATCAATAATAATAAATTAAATTTAAAACTGCCAAGCAGTCTTTTTAAGTAATTTGACATACGTAACAGCAGGTTTCCTTCTACGTTTCTCTGGTATAGGTTAAAGTAAATACTCTTAAAGGTTTTCAATCTATTGTTAATATTTGAAATAATGTCTGAAAATGAATATATATATATATATATATATATATGAATATATATATATATATATATATCTATATATATAAAAATGAATCTGTGTTTGTATGTTTGTTTGTTTGTTGGTTTGTTTGTTTGTTTGTTTGTTCCTTATAGCAGCCTAAACTACTGAACCGATCTTCTTGAAATTTTCACAGTATGTTCATGCTGAACCGGTGGTGAAAATAGGCTATATAATTTTTTGATATTTTCAGTGGGCGTGGCACCTCCCACACAATTTGGGGATTTATTCGTTTTTTATAAATTAGCATATTCAGAATACTGTTGCAGCTAGAGTCTTGAATTTTTGTGAAGGTTCACTAATTATTAGTCTGCACAGTTGTGTCAAAAAGGGGCGGTATTGGAAAAGTGGGCGTGGCACCTCCCATACAAAGTTAAAACCTATTATTGAATATTGTCAGTTCTATGACACCTAGAGTGCTGAAATTTTGTGTAAGTGCATCTAGCATCAATGTGAATAGTTGTGCCAAAAATGGGCGGTATTGGAAAAGTGGGCGTGGCACCTCCCATACGAAGCTAAACCCTATTATTGAATATTGTCAGTTCTATGACACCTAGAGTGCTGAAATTTTGTGTAAGTGCATCTAGCATCAATTCGCATAGTTGTGCCAAAAATGGGCGGTATTGGAAAAGTGGGCGTGGCACCTCCCATACGAAGTTAAAACCTATTATTGAATATTGTCAGTTCTATGACACCTAGAGTGCTGAAATTTTGTGTAAGTGCATCTAGCATCAATGTGAATAGTTGTGCCAAAAATGGGCGGTATTGGAAAAGTGGGCGTGGCACCTCCCATACGAAGCTAAACCCTATTATTGAATATTGTCAGTTCTATGACACCTAGAGTGCTGAAATTTTGTGTAAGTGCATCTAGCATCAATGTGCATAGTTGTGCCAAAAATGGGCGGAATTGGAAAAGTGGGCGTGGCTCCTCCCATACGAAGTTAAAACCTATTATTGAATATTGTCAGTTCTATGACACCTAGAGTGCTGAAATTTTGTGTAAGTGCATCTAGCATCAATGTGCATAGTTGTGCCAAAAATGGGCGGTATTGGAAAAGTGGGCGTAGCACCTCCCATACGAAGTTAAAACCTATTATTGAATATTGTCAGTTCTATGACACCTAGAGTGCTGAAATTTTGTGTAAGTGCATCTAGCATCAATGTGCATAGTTGTGCCAAAAATGGGCGGTATTGGAAAAGTGGGCGTGGCACCTCCCATACGAAGTTAAAACCTATTATTGAATATTGTCAGTTCTATGACACGTATAGTGCTCAAATTTTGTGTAAGTGCATCTAGCATCAATGTGCGTAGTTGCGTCTAAAATGGGCGGTAATGCAAAAGTGGGCGTGGCACCCCCATATTAAGTTAAAACCAAAATTACACCTATTGTGCTGTAATTTTGTGTAAGTGCATCTAGCATCAATGTGCGTAGTTGTGACAAAAATGGGCGGTAATGGAAATGTGGGCGTGGCACCTCCCATACGAAGTTAAAGCCCATTTTCGAATATATGCCGTTCTATGGCAGATAAAAAAATGAAATTTTGTGTAAGTGCATCTAGCATCAATGTGCGTAACTGTGCCCAAAAAATGGGCGATATTGGAAAAAAGGGCGTGGTACCTTCCATACGAAGTTAAAGCCTATTATCGAATATATTCAGTTCAATGACAGCTACAATATTTATCTTTTGTGTGAGTGCATCTAGCATAAACCTGCGTAGTTGTGCCAGAAATGGACGGTATTGGGAAATGGCATTTTTGATTCGAATTTTTTAAAATTACACGTTTTCTGTGGATTTTCTTAGCACAACAGTAAAGAAAGGTTATAAAAAGAAAAATATTCATTCGCCAACAGCCAACTTAAGTCAAGAAAACGGAAATTATATTAATTTTTTAGTTTTTGTGTTGTTTGATTAGTGAACAATTTGATTGATTTTCTATGTGTTTTGAATGTAATGTAATTTCATTTTACGAATGAAGTTTTTTGTTTAGGTAATGGAAAGGAGGAGAATCACACTTAACAAAAAATCAATTTGATTTTGACATTTTTTCAACTATTCGCCGTAAACTAATGTTCTCCATGGAACATATTCATTTCTTTATTGTCTCAGGGAAGAACTTTGATTATAATTGGTACATATATTACCGATCAGGACAACAATTAATAAGAAAGCAGAGTTTAATTTTACCGTTTGTTTTTTTTTTTTTTTGCCTGGCGAAGCGGGCGGGGGTTCAGCTATGAATATATATATGAATATAAATATATATATATATATATATAAATTATATCACTGATCTTCAATAAGTTCTAGCTTATATCACACACTTTACATTGAAATATGTTATCAAATCTGAAGAGATTTGGAAATAAAATGAAATTGTAAAAGTAACAAGTTTCAGAAAAAATATGTTGATTGAGAGCATTTTCTATTTCTTTATTTATCATCCCTCTTTGATGAACATCCTCGGGGTACTAAAAATTGGGTGATAAAATAGGCCCAATATTAGAAAATATTAATATTAGTAAATGTGGGAAATGAGTTCAAAATATAAGTTAACTTGAAATTGGTATGACCTCTCGGGATTTTTATTATTTCCACATTTTTTAATTAATTACACTGTCCAACAAAATAAGA
Organism: Polietes domitor; assembly: GCA_947397865.1. Taxonomy (NCBI): domain Eukaryota; kingdom Metazoa; phylum Arthropoda; class Insecta; order Diptera; family Muscidae; genus Polietes; species Polietes domitor. The sequence continues at coordinate 18,025,345 of OX377619.1, read as the reverse complement.
CTTTTTGAATGGAACAGAATAGCGACCATATAATTCTCAAAGGACATGTGAGTAGACCATTTTTGCAGTATAAACTTATAGTTCAGCTGGTCTGAGTTTCTTTCTACAGTGGGTCAAAGTTTTCTTTTTTGTCGAAGGGACCATTATACTAACTGAAACAAGTAAAAAATGGAGTTAAGTTCGGCCGGGCCGAACTTTATACAACCTCCACCATGGATTGCATTCCACAGAGGCTGTCGATTTTCGTAGAAGTGCAGTAGTATTACAGGAAAATATTTTTTTTAATATAGCGAAACAAAACCAAAAAAAAAAAATATTTTATAAATAAATATAATATTTTTAATATTTCAAACCACGCTTATAAGGCAAGACTAACAATTCGTTTACATATCTAAATAATACTTCAAGTCAATTCAAAATATAAATATTCTTATATTTATTTTTCGGATAGTCTGGCTTGAGGTCATGAACAAATAAAAAAAGCTGATGGTTAGTTTTTCTAATTTTTTATTTATTTATTCTTTTCTTTTCCGATATTACGATCGTCAACGTCGATCATCCTCAGGGATATTCACTTAAAATACAAACAAAATTAATTATACAAAAAGACAAAACAAAAATTAGCACAATAA